>JADRCC010241152.1:0-10076 GCA_019843855.1 Hylomyscus alleni | reverse complement strand
GGAGCATGTGTCCTTATTACATGTTGGAGCATCTTCTGGGTATATGCCCAGGAGTGGTATAGCTGGGTCCTCCGGTAGAACTATGTCCAATTTCCGGAGGAACCGCCAAACTGATTTCCAGAGTGGTTGTACCAGTTTGCAATCCCACCAACAATGAAGTAGTGTTCCTCTTTCTCCACAACCTCTCCAGCATCTGCTATCACCTGAGTTTTTTATTCTAGCCAATCTGACTGGTGTGAGGTGAAATCTCAGAGTTGTTTTGATTTGCATTTCCCTGATGACTAAGGATGTTGAACATTTCTTTAGGTGCTTCTCAGCCATTTGGTATTCATCAGTTGATAATTCTTTGTTTAGCTCTGTACCCCATTTTTTAATAGGGTTATTTGGTTGTCTGGAGTTCTAGTCTTGCAGTCCTCTCTGCACCTCCTTCCTGAACTGCCCAACCAAGTACCTTTGACAAAACAGTTACTTTGTATGCTGATGTCTCTGCTCAGCGGCCTTGGAAGAGAGTCCTATCCAATAAGGAGTATTGGAAGGAACCAGCCAGGGGAATCCTTTCCGAGAAGCCCCAATCCCCATCCATCGCAGCAAATTCTCTATTGTGTATTTTTCTACTTGCCCACTCCTTAATCCTTACTCTTCCTTTGTGAAATCTGCATTGGTTTTCACCTGTCGATCAGAGAGGTTAACTCCCCAGCCTTACCGGGGTCACACAGGCAGAATGAGATCTGAATTCGGGATTGTCTGATTTCAAAGCTCTTCCTACCTTAAAATAAGCAGTGTGTGCTGAATACATGCTCGATGCAAGGCCACGCACAGTGGGTCAGACTGGCGAACTGAGAAGCAGGCTTAGAAAGGAGAGGCTGGACAATGTCATCCTGACTGAGGTAACCCAATCACAAAAGAACTCACATGGTATGCACTCTCTGATAAGTGGATATTAGCCCAGAAGATCGGAATACCCAAGATACAATTCACAGACCACAAGAAAATCAAGAAGAAGGAAGACCAAAGTGTGCATTCTTCAATCCTTCTTAGAAGGGAGAGCAAAATACCCATGGAAGGAGTTGTAGAGACAAACTATGGAGCAGACACTGAAGGAAGGACAGTCCAGAGACTGCTCTACCCGGGAATCCTTCCCATATTCAATCATCAAATCCAGACACTATTGTGGACGCCAGCAAGTGCTGGCTGACAGGAGCCTGATATAGTTGTCTCCTGAGAGGCTCTGTCAGTGCCCGACTAATAGAGAAGTAGAGGCTCACAGCCATCCATTGAACTGAATACAGGGTCCCCAATGAAGGAGCTAGAGAAAGGATCCAAGGAGCTGAAGGGTTTGCAGCCCCTTAGGACAAACAACAATATGAACTAACTAGTACCCTCAGAGCTCTCAGGGACTAAACCACCAACCAAAGAGTACACATGGTGGGACACATGGCTCCAGCAGCATATGTATCGCAGAGGATGGCCTAGTCGGTCATCAATGGGAGGAGAGGGTGGGTTGGTGAGCGGGGGGAGGGGGGAAGGAACAGAGTTTTGTTTTTGTTTTTGTTTTTTTAATTTAATTTTATTTTTTTATTTTTTTTCTAATGTTAAACTGGGAAAGTAGATATCATATGACATGTAAATAAAGGAAATATCTAATAAAAAATAAATAAAAGCAAAAAAAAGAAAAGAAAAGAAAAGAAAAGAAAAAGAAAAGAAAAGAAAAGAAAAGAAAAGAAAAGAAAAGAAAAGAAAAGAAAAGAAAAGAAAAGAAAAAAGAGGCTAGCCTTGACTGGGCCTCTGGGCATTCGGCCCAGTTTGGCCATGAGAAACAGTGGTTCTCAGGAAGATTTCAATGAAATGATTTAGAGTGAATTATGGAAAGAACAGGCTGAAGAGAGAGGAACTGTATCCGCGAGCTTTCATGTACATCAGTTCCAGAGTCTTTAAAATGGTTGATAAGGACTTTGGTTTGGATGGTGGCAAGGAGAAAGAAGAAAGGAGGATATATTTTGAAGGATTAATATATGGAAAAGGTCAGGCATGGCTATTGTATGAAAAGTGTGACAAAATAATTCTGAAGTTTGAGGTTGTAGATAATGAACAGAGTAATGAACCTGCCTTAAAAATACAAAACCAAACCAAACCCAAACCAAAAATACCCCTCCTGGAGTTTTCCCTGTTTCCCGAACACACTGAGATGGCACAGGTCTCCCTCTACTTCTGTGTTATGTTTGATGTTCTTCCTGACTGAAACGTTAGGAAAATCATTAGATGGCAGATTAGAACTGGGTTGTCCAGCCAATCAGCTGTTATATTTAAATATTTTCCTAGTGTGGCTAAAAGGCGGGTCAGAACAGTGTGTGATCCTCTGCATCCGGAGTCTTCATAATCACCAAGCGGCTTTCAAAATACACCACTGCTTGGCCCCACTCCAGATATCTTGGCCCCACTTCATTAGTCTATAGACCCAGTTTCCCCCAGCACAGGTGGTCCGAGTGGGCTAGGAATAGGCTTGGAATGGCCAAAATGGCCCATCGTGTTTCATTTTCCCTATTTATCTATTTGAATGCTTGCTTTCTCACATACAATCTTTAGTAGCCCCAGACAGTTCTACTAATAGATGGGGCTGTTGTCATAGGAGAACTTGCCTGGGCTGGTTCATTATTAGCATGAAGAGACCACAGAATGAACAATCTCTGCTCCCTGTAGAGCCCAGTAGGGAGTTTTGAATTTGCATAGTTTCACCCTGAAACAAAACCATGGACAATTTTAACTGGACTTCTAAGTAATACCATATAACCTCCTTCATGGCTTGATGCCCCAGTATAGGGGAATGCTAGGGTAGTGGGGGGGGCACCCTCGTGGAGGCAGGGGGTGGAGGGGTGGGATGGGAGGTTTTCTGAGAGGAAACTGGAGGATGCTAACATTTGAAATGTAGATAAACAAAATAACTAATAAAAATTTTTTACAAAAGAACCTCCTTTACATCTGTTTGTGAGTGCCATGGGCTTTTGGGGGGTATGATTAAATTATAATTCTTTAAAAAAAATGTCCAAGCCTAGCAGAGCCTCAGTTTATCCAGAATGCAGGTATTGAAGTCAATAAGAAAATTACATTCAAATTAAATTAAAAAGAAGCCTTGAATTTCCCTTGTGATATGCAGACAGCAGAGCAACAGTTTTCACTCTTTTTCTCTTACTAAAACATTGCCTATTCTGTCCTAAGCCTTGAAGGGGTGGTTGATTTATGTTTTAAAAGGGTCATTTGTGCCTAAAACAACATCTTTACTATAAGATTCACACCTAGAGTATAAGGATGGACATGCTGAGAGGAAGACTGTCCAGAGGCAGGGGCACTAACTGTAGAAAGGCAGGTCCAAGTCTCTAGTCCTGATCCTCTTAGCATCCCTCCTGATGGAGCAAGCAGCCTCATTTGCTCAGGTTCTCATTTCTCTCTCCCTCCTTTCTGTCTCTTCAGTGCTGAGTGTTAACTTCCAATTAGAAGCCTTCAAGGTTTTACTGTTAGACAAGACTCCTATTAGATGGTACAGTGCAGGGTAGTGAAGGAGTTGGGGGCTAATCATAGCAATACAAATGCCAGGGGAGGGGCTCATTACCATAGAATTAGCCTAGTTATTAGCAGCTTGAGTAGAGGCAGAGTAAATGTGTATGTAGAGGCCAGAGGTCAATGTTGGATATCTTCCTTGATCACCCTCTCTACCATATTTTTTGAGACATGCTTGTTTCTTAGTAACTTGTCTGCTTGGTAAGAGTAGTTTGTCAGCAGGACAGCTGGCTCTGTCTCCATGGCACTGTCCCCATGGCTGTGTCTCCATGGTGCTGTTTCCATGGAACTGTCTCCATGGCTCTGTCTCCATGGCAACTGCCTCCATGGCAACTGTCTCCATAGTGCATGCTTGCATATCAAACACTGTCAACTGGACAGTCTTTCCAACCCCTAGATCAACCCTAATAGTCTCATATTGTCATCTCTTTGAATCTCTCAGAAAACTTTCTACAGTGACTTTCCAATGGCAGTCATTTATGACCATGGCAAGATACTGGCTTAAGTGACTGGGTCCTACCTTCACACAGAGTGTACCGTGATTGGTCAAAAGTAGTCTTTTAAGTTAAATCAAAATTGCTTGAAGAATAGTTTAGACATTCATTTCTTTATTCCCCTATTTTAAAATGGCATTGGTTTATTGACTAAAGGCCAAGATGGCTACTTCTTTGCAGCTGACTTTAAGAAAGTATGAAGAAATGCAGATCTAGAGTTAAAGAAGAAGAAAAGGGTTTATCTATGTGACATTTGCTTGACCATGGTGCCTGGTCTTATATTTGAAAAAAAAATCACTAAAGAGGTTAATCTCACTGAAAATTTGACATTTTATATTTGTCAAGGTATTCTTTCTATGCATTCAAAGCATTATTTCTAATAGTGAAGTTTTGTTGGTCTTCTGTTGGGATACTTTATACTTAATATGTGCCATAAGTTAGCCAAGAATAGTCTTTGCTTTATGGTCTGAAGGTGGATTCAGTATAACTCCTGTGAAGGGTAATTCCTCGCTGTTATTGACTGAGGCCATCAACATACTTTGTCTACAGTCTTCTTGCTCTTTCTCCACATATTGTTTTTCTTTGTAGTAAGAATGTTCCATTGTTTCTAGCTACTGATGGTGCCATATCACCCTAACCAGCTTTATTTGTGGCCTTCCCTACCCTAAGGATCAGGGTTGTTCCCTTCTCAGTCTTCTCTTTTTCTAAGTTAAGAATTTGGGGATTATTATGATTGCTAAACTCCATAGATGTTTCTATCACACAAATCGCTCTGTCATTGCCAAACTCATCATAACTGTGTTGGATAGTTTTGTGAACTTGACACAAAACTATATTCATCTAGGGAAAAGAACATTCAATTGAGGAACTGCCTCTATCAGATTGGCCTGAGAGCAATTCTGTAGGGGTCTTTTATTAACTGGTAATTAATATGGGAGTACTCAGCATACTTTGGATGGTGTTATTCAAGGGTAGGTAGGCCTGAGCTGTGTAAGAAAAGTAGCAGAGCAAGTGAGTAAGCAGCTTTTTTTTTTGGTGAATAGATGGATGGATGGATGGTGGATGGATGGTGGGTGGATGGTGGATGGTGAATAGATGGTGGATGGATGGTGGATGGTGGGTGGATTGTGGATGGTGGGAAGATGGTAGATGGTGGATGGTTGATGGATGGTGGATAGAGGGGTGGATGGTGAATGGTGGATGGATGGTTTCTCCCTTTGTTTCTGCTTGAATTCCTCCTCTGACTTTCCTTAATGAGGATTGTGATCAGAATGTATAAGCCAAAGTAACTCCTTCCTTCTCAAGTATATTTTGGTCAGTGTTTTATCAAAGGCAGAAAATAATTAGAACAGAAATTGGTACCAAAGAGGTGGATGGTGAATGGATGGATGGTGGATGGTGGGTGAATGATGGATGGTGGATGGATGGTGGATGGTGGGTGGAGGATGGGTGGTGGATGGCAGATGGATGGTAGGTGGATGGATGATGGATGGTGGGTGGATGGATGGTAGATGGATGGTAGACAGATGGTAGATAGATGCATAGATGGTGGGTGGATGATGGATGGTGGATGGTGGGTGGATGGTGGATGGATGGATGGATGGATGGATGGATGGATGGATGGTGGGTAGATGGTAGATAGATGATGGATGGTGGATGGTGGATGGTGAATAGATGGTGGATGAGTGGTGGATGGATGGATGGAAGCATGGATGGATGGATGGATGGTGGGTAGATGGTAGGTAGATGATGGATGGTGGATGGTGGATGGTAAGCCATGGACCTGACCACATTGCTTAGTGGGAGGAAGGTTGAGGATTATGGAACTTTGCACAGGAAAAACCGTTGACTATTCAGAACTTAATAGGCTGTTGTGGGGGCTGGAATGAGAAGAATGCTGAGAGAAATCTGGGTAATTGGAGGCCTGATTTGAGAAATTTCACAAGGAAGCAAAGATTCTGTCAGGGGTATTTGTGTTGTGATATATTTGAATTAGGAATCTGTGGAAGTAAAATCTGTGCTTTTATTAGAACAATCAAAGCTGGTTATATGGGACTGAAGAATCAGCTGTGATTAATAAGAGATTTGCATCATTGAGGTGACATCTTCTGGGAAGTATTTCCTCAGGGTGAGCACATAGAAGCTGTGGCCCCAGAGGGGATCAAGGCTTCAGCTCAGGCTTCTAGCCAGACTTGGTAATACGTAAGAGTCTCCCATGTGATACTAGATTTCATGGCCTGACAGCAAGAAGATCGAAGGGGTCATGGAAAGCCTATTAGACTTTGCACAGTGGGAGATCAGTAGAAGCCATTGGTCAAGGTGCTGCCTTGGCTACAGTGGAAAAATCCCAAGAGTGAAGGGGTCATTGAGAGAAGCTAAGGCTTGGCACCATGCAGAAGGGTCAGAGTCCGTGAAAAGAGGCAAAGGAAGCCATTAGTAAAGAGGCACCCTCAGTTTCAGTGAAGGCCTCAGGGCCTGGGCTAAGGGACAATCTCTAAGAACACTAGCAGCTGGGAAGTGGAGCTGGTCTCAGCCTATTAGATGGGCTGTGTAAATGGCTCAGTTAGAGATAAGGAACTACCCAAGCCTTTTGGAGACTAGAAGATTGTGAGTGCTAGACATCCAGCTATTTACATTTTCAGATTTTAGTTTTACTTTGATTTGATTATATTGTACCCTGGTGCTTATATTTTAGAATAAGACCTACTTAATTTGTTTTGATTTTAGAGGAACCTACTGTTAAGAGACAAGATATTTTAAAGAGACATTGAACTTTTAAATGAAGTGATTTTTTTTTTTTTAAATGACTGGGACTTCAAAAGTTGGCCTGAGTTTTATATTGTGATTTTTTTAACTTGAGATCTTGCAGACAAACAAGAAAGGAAAGGTTGCGTTTGAATAATGGCATGTTTGTGTCTCATGTTGACAAGGGTCAATTATGCCGGTTAGTTTTGTTAGTTTCACATAAGCTAGAGCCGTTGGGAGAAAGGAAACCTCAGTTGAGAAATTGCTTCCATCAGATTGACCTCAGCAACTCTATGGGAATATTTTCATAATTGCTAACTGATATGGGAGGGCCAAACCTACTGTGAGCAGTGCGATCCCAGGGCAGACAGGCTGAGTCATATAAGAAAAGACTCTGAACAAACCAGAGGAAGCAAGCCAGTAAGCAGCATTACTTCATGGTTTCTGGTTCATTTCTTGCTTCCAGGTTCCTGCCATGAGTTCCCACAGTGAGGGACAATGACTTGGGAGTTGCAAGAGGAAGTGAACCTTTTCTTCCCAAGTTGCTTTTGGTCAGTGTTTTGTTTCAGCAAAAGAGAAATAAAAAACTCCATTGCAGTTTTCTTCACTATCATCATGGCTGCCTCCCGAGTTATCGTGGAGTAGTTTCTTCTATGATCAAAGAAGGCATTCCCTACAAACAGTGTACTCAACACCCACTCAACACCCACCACTGTTTTCAGAATCATTTTGTTCTGAATAAGGTGCTGACAATCTCTTGCTTTGACAAGATTCTTCCTTGTCCATCGTGATGTTCACTCAAAACTTTTTTTTTTTTTTTTTTTTTTGTGAATGCCATTTTATCTAGTCTCTTAGTCAGAGTTCTATTCCTATGAAGAGGCACCATGACTATGGTATTATAAAAGAAATACTTTAATTGGGGCTGGCTTACAGTTTCAGAGGCTTATTCCATTATCATCATGTCAAGAAGCATGGCGGCATGCAGACACGGTGCTAAAGAAGTAGCTGAGACGTCGACATCTGAAGCCACAGGCAGCAGGAAGAAAGGGTCACTGGGCCTCATTTGGGCTTCTAAAACATCAAAGAACTGCAGGGATGTCTTTCCTCTAACAAGGCCATACTTCCTAATCCTTTTAAGTAGTGCCACTTCCTGGTGACCAAGCATCCAAATGTATAAAGCGGTGGAGGCCATTTTCCCATTCAAACCACCACATTCCATTCCCTGGCCCCCTATGCTTGTACCCATACCATAAGGCAAAATTCATTGAATCCAACTTCTAGAGTTCCCATAGGCTACCACAGCCTCAACATTGTTTAAAAGTTCAAAGATTCTTCTGAAACTACAGGCAATTTCTAACTGTAGTCCGTGTAAAAGCAAAAAATTTTTTTAAAAAATAAAACAACCAAACAGATAAACAAACAAGATATCAGATCACATACTTCCAGAAAACAATGGCACGGGACGAACATTATCATTCCAAAATAGAGGACGGTAGCACAGTGAGGAAATACTATACCAAAGCAAGATTGAAAACCTGTTGTGGACAGCCCTGGTCTTGTATTTTGATGCTAATTTTACTCTCCAGGAAAGCTCTGCAGATGAGGAGTGAATCAGGTGCCTTGTGACTCTTCTCTATTAACTTTTCAAATAAAGGCTAAGACCAAGGATTGAGCAGCAGGAGGGAAGGTGGAGCTGAAAAGTTTGGGGGAGAAGGGGAGAGAGGACAGGGGAGGAGACTGCAGAAGAGGACAGAGGAAGAAGACAGAGGAGGATGAGGTGGAAGGAAGATGGCACGTGGCTTGGAGAAATCGCAAAGTCATATAGGATCTAATAGATGGGAATAGAGTTGTGTAGTGGTAGATCTGCCCAATCTAGGCAAGTAGTTTGTATACCAATTAATTGAGTTGTGAATTCATTGATTGGGTAAATTGGGATAAAAATTTACCGCAACAAATACCAGCTGGACAAAGCCCAAATTCTGCATCTCCGTGTTGGAAGACAAAGCCCTCTTCAGATCTCTAACTCCTTTCAGCTTGACTGCAACATACCTCTCTTTCAGGGGGTGTTTCATACCTTCCCTCAGTGTTTCTCCTTGGCAGGCATCCCACAACTTTGGCATCTCCAGCATCTTATGATCTCCAACACACGTCCGGCTTCACCTTCACAGCTTCATGGAATGGCCTCTCTAGACCTCCATGCAGGGACACCCTTGACACAAGCTTGGCCTCAGTAGCTTTCCTTAGCTGTGGAGGGAGATTCCAAGCCCCTTTTGTGTATTCTCGACTATAAAGCCAGAGCTATGTGGCTGAAGCTGTCAAGTTCTGCTGCTTCCTGGGGTTGTTCAAATAAATTGCGCCAGCTTTCTGTTTTGGATGGTTTCCTTCACTGCTTAAGGATTTCTTTAATTCCTTTTCAGAAGTTGAAAGCCTAGCTGGTTAAGCTTTTGCCCTGAGGTCACCGCTCCCTTTATTCCATTCAGAATCAGGCTTTTTAAAAACCTTATCTCCTTGGACACAAGGCTTAGCTCTACTACACTTCCTGGTGCTCCTTTTCTCCTCAAAGTCTGCATTTTGCTCTTCTCCTTCCCGAGCTTGCTCCTTTTCATAACAGATCTCCACAAGAGTGGCTACTAATAACCACAGAACACATTCTGCCAACAAGCAGCATGGTAAGGTCTGCCCCTGGAATACCCTGCTCCCTGGTATCAACTTCTGTCCCAAGTTATTGTTCTCTTGATGTGAAGAGACACCATGACCATGACAACTCTTATAAAAGAAATCATTTAATTGGGGGCTTGCTTATAGTTTCAGAGGTCTAGTCTATTATCATCATGGCGGGAAGCATGGTGGCATGTAAACAGACATGGTGCTGGAGAAGGAGCTGAGACTTCTACATCTGAATCTGCAGGCAGCAGGAAGAGGGAGAGACCTCAAAGACCCCCCAGGTGACACACTTACTCTAGCAAGGCTACACTTCCTAATCTTTTCAAATAGTGTCATTCCCTGGTGACCAAGCATTAAAATTTATGAGCCTATGGGGATCATTCTCATTCAAACAACCCCATCTATGAAGTTATGAATATCAAAAGCTGCAGAAGCATTTATTGCCACGGCTCTGGTTAGTAATGCTTTCTATGAGTTCTATGTTCCTGTATTTCTAAAAATCTTCTTTTATGCAATTCTCTTCAGGGTCTTTCTAATGCCTCAATAAATATCTTATTTATAGGTAGCTGTTTTGTTTTTACTTGGTAGATAACAATCACTATATATATATATATATATATA
>JADRCC010241148.1:0-13729 GCA_019843855.1 Hylomyscus alleni | reverse complement strand
CACACACACACACACACACACACACACACACACACACACACACAGAGAGAGAGAGAGAGAGAGAGAGAGAGAGAGAGACAGGTTGAACATTTAGAAACCCTCTTTAAACATTCTTTTCTTTTTTCTCTTGAAGTCTTTTTCTGATTGTAGTTATTGAAGCCTAAATATACACATGTGAAATTTACTGGTTTTTAATTTTGTATTGTTTAAATAATTTTCAAATACTTTTGTTCTAATTCATTTTTACTGCTGAAAAGTATGTTTATTGGTCTATAATAAAATTGAAGCTTTAGGGTCATGATCACTTATGAAGCTACTCACAGTGAGGTCCCTGGCCTGACACCATAGGCATTCACTTGCAAGCTTGCTAGAAAAAAAAAGAACTTCAGGCCCCATCTCAGACCCAGTGATGAAGTGGTGGGCCTTAGAAACTGGTGTTTCAACACACTTCCAGGTAGGTGCAAAACTGTGAAATGCAATATAATCAATGATCTTTCTACCATCCCCTCCACCATAATATCTCCTCCTGATGCCTAATAAGCACTTAACATATGTCTAGTATGGTTGAAAGACTGACTATTGAGTTTTGTTTTCTTTAAGATAAATCTAAACAGTTACATGTTGCTAGTCATTGCCATTCTGGAGAGGATAGGTGTGGTCTCAGTTCTAAATCCTTAAATAGACAGCCACAGTGTCATATGTGTGCCGTATTTAAACTTTTTCTGTTCCTCTAGACTTGTTTTCCAGCCCCCAGAACTCTCACAGCAATATATCAAATGTTACACATCTCTTAATATTAGTCTCTGTCTTTCTGTTTCTCAAGACTTCTAGGATCTTCCTTATTTAAATTCATTTCCCTCCTTGATTTCACTTCTAGTATTTTCTAGTTTGCTTGTTTTTGTTTGCTTTTTGTTTGTTTGTTTGTTTTGTTTTAAATAAAACATACTGTACTCTTCTTTGTACCTAAATTACTTAGAGGTAGTATCACCTTCTCTTTCATAAAGAACTGTTGGTTTAACCATCTTTCTATGACTAGACAGTACACTAGATGGTACTTTGCAAATGAGAAACACTCAAGAACGATGTAATTGAATTAAACTTACAGGAAACCAGAGAGAAAAGTCCTCAACACCAACAATACATCTTAGTATTCTTAGAAGTTGAGACAGATCAGAATGTTAACATACACAATTTAATTTAGAATAGGAAAAATGTTAAAGCTATGGTGAAACATTTGTCACAGGATCAAAACACATTGTTATAAAAATAAACCCACTGCCTGCTTCATCATTTCTTCAGCAGCAGGAAAGTATTTTTCTTTGGCAATTCTCTACCTCTATCAGAACTGTGCCTTAACTAAATGTGAGATTAAAAACAGACCTGGAACTTTATTTTTCATTTATTTATTTATTTTTGGATGGCACTCTTGCTGGTGGAAGCATATTTTTGTTTTGTATAACAGAGCTTTCCATTAATGTCATGCAAGATTTTAGACTTCTGCATGAATCAGTATTTTTGTGAAAAAAAATGCTTGCTTTTTACAGGAAAGATGAGCAGAAAATTCAAATTACTCTGTTTAATTTCAGACTTCTATATTTGATTTTGTTATTATGTAGCTATAAAATTAAGATACATGAAATTAGCCACACCAAACCAAAAACTAACGTTGTTGATAACTATATTATTCCATCGGTGTAGCAAACATTATTAGACATTTATAGGGATTACATACCCACACTGACTCACAAATACAGCTCCCCAAATTCAGACTTGACAATGCTGCCACATAAAACTGAATAGGATATGTGTTACTTTTCAACAATGGGCAATGGCACCATTTATATTGAGTTTGAAAAATCTTATGTTAAACCCTATTGACACTATGCTGTGTATCTTTCCTTGTGAGAGCTCAGCAACTAACATCAGTGCCAACTCCTCTGAGGAGTTGCATTTTTAAAAATTTTAGGTTGACTGACAGTGCACTGATGAAAGAGGATCATGATTCCCGAAGTCCCAAAGATCCACATATGACACATTGATGTCTGTCTTAATCTATTCTAAAACAGTTGGAAAAAGTTAAGGAGTATTAAGGGTGAAAAACAACTAATATGCTGGTATGTCTAAGAAAAAAACCTATTTATTTTAATAGTAATCTACCATTTATTATTATGTTTATAATGATAAACATAATATTAAGAGAAAAAATATTCCAAAATACAAAGCTGTATGATCCTAGCTATATAAGATAAAGCAAATATATGTGAAAGGATAGAAAAGGAGCTTAAACACTTGTGGGATAGTGGACCCTGCTAGTTGTTGTGGGTCCCTGTTTTACCTTGCTGCTGAGGTGTGGTAAACAGCCGAGACACCACTCAGGGAGTGGGGAAAATATAGTCTAAGATATGGGAGGCACTAGGTGGGATTCCCTGACTCCCAGGAATCCAGTTGCTATTGGAAAGCCCCACAGAGGAGTCTCGAAGGGAAAGATCAGGGTCCATGGGCCCTCAATGATGAGCCTGGACTGGGGGCTCCCAAACTCCTGGACATCCAGCACCACTGGATCATGAAGTATTGGGAATGGAGTTGGGGCCTAGTAAGCTGAGACTACAATGAGCCTGGGGCAGAAAATGGGAGGTCTGGCTTAGCTCATTTGCAATTGTCCTTAGCTTGGCAGCAGTTGTGCAGATGGGGCTTCTACCAGAGGCTTAGACTGCAGTTCAGTAGTCGAAAGTTTTCTCCATGCTCCTCATAGTGGTTCTTGATGAAAGTAAGAGTCTATGCTTATCCATACCATTTATCGAATGTTCATTGTGGAAAATGAATATACATTATACCACCTCCTCAGGATGGACCAGAGATTAAATATCTTTTGTAGGCAGGAATATCCAGGAAGGAGAGCTTATTAGCTAAACTTTCAGGGCCTCTAGATACCTCGTTAGCATGGAGAACTTTGTTTTTGGGCTAAGTGACTACAGGTTGTGTTTCCTATGTTGGAAGTGTAGTAGGTGTTCCTGGCCAGGAATCTGGCAGAAAGCAGGTAACCACCTACCATCTCAGGTGAGTACCTGGGTATTGGGGGCTCTGGACCCACTCAACCTTACCAAGTTTCCTGGCATGGTCCACTATCCCAAAAACACCAAACTGTCAAGAAATATCTCTCTTGACCAAGGACAAAGGTAGTGAAGGTGATGGTTGAGATTATTTTTATACAGCAACTTTAAATACTTTCATTTATTAATTTTCATTAGTTCCAATAATTTCTAACAGAATTTGTAGTCAAGTCTAAAATTATGATTGTTTGCCATGCTGCAGACCTAATGGGGGATTCAAATATAGTTAGTCAATTTCTCATAATTGAACTACTTATATCTCTGACCTCAAAGTTAAAATTATTTTAAGAAAGAAAAAAATTTAACATCTTATTGATGAAAAGGCATCAAAGGTGGTATCTCATGCCCATAATCTTAGCACTCAGGAAACCTGCAGCAGGGAAATTGTGAAGATTACCCTGGGTTACATAGAGAATTACAGGCCAGTATGGGCTACAGTGTCTCAGACTATCCAACCAACCAAATAATTAACCACCAACTAACCAACCAACAACACAAGAAGAAATAAAACAAGAAAAACTGAAAGAAAGAAGAAAAGGCATTTTTTATATTCTTATAATTAATTTTTATATTTTTATATTTTTTATAATTGAAGTGTTGTCAAAAATATATCCATAAAAGCAACTTTAAAAATATAGTAAGACTTTAATGAGGACAATACCAATAAACATGCTAACATGGAAGTGGGAAATATTGGAGGCCCCATCCCTACACAAAGAACTGTAGGCAAGTAAGGAAGAGAGGAGCACAGGGAGAAATAGTCTTCCCCAGGGAAGACACATTAATTGGTCATCTAATACCAAGTGAACACTTCACATAATATGCACATACAAGTAACATTAAACAATTAAGTAAGTTGTACTTATATATTTAAAAACATATACAAAGAGAGGAGGGAGTTGGAGGAGAGAAGGAAGAGAAAACTGTAGTAGGGAAGTATATATATATATGGAAAGGGTTGAAGGGAAGAAAGTAAAAGGAAATGGTATAATTACATTTTAATTTCAAAAATAAAAATATATCAAAAATATTTTTAAAAACATAAAAATCAGGCAGGCTTCTTTCATCATAGTTCATTAATTCTAATTAATGGTAATTAAGACATATGCAATGATTTGTAATTTCAAAGTTGCACTTTACATGGGTTTTCCCAGTTATAAATTTGATGGTGAGATGTGTGTTGCCATTATCAATTTACAGATGAACAAAATGACACTCATGTATACTGTGCCAATTCGTTCCAAAGCTCAAGTATTAGGTGCAATATTAGGTGCAATTCAACTAAAGAAGATCCAATGACATAAATGGACTAGCTGAATCTGGATAGAGAATCTTCATAATTAATGGATTTACAAAAGGTAAGTTTCATGCTTGAATTATATATATGTATTATTTACTTTTCACATTGGTGTGTAGAATCATTCCGAAAGCAAACTAAGGAAGCAGGTGTCTATTTTGACTGACAGTTTCAGCATGGGGAAGTCATTGAAACAATAGTTTGAGATAGACGGTCACATTGCATCCACAGTTAAGAAACGAGAGAGATGAATGCTGGTGCCCAGCTCACTTTGTCCTTTTAATTCAGTCTAACACCACAGCCGTAGGAACAATACCACTCATATTCAATGTGGGGCTTCCCATTTCAATTAACTAAGCCTACAAAATTCCTCAAGAGGCTTGACTCCTAGGTGAATCTACGCCCTGTTAAATTGACAATCAACATTAAATTATCACGGTATGACAGTAATATTTTTGTAGTTTGAGAGATCCCAAATTATTTCCCTCAACTCTTTCTACTAATTTCTTCATCAAGTAGAGGAAACATTGTAGGGAGACAAAATGACTTAAATGTGCTTGAACTCCAATCACATCTTCACATTCTATCACATTTAAGGTCTATTCATTGTTCATTCATGTGCTCTACATATATGTATTGATTCATTGCTATATTGCTTATTGTATATGTAGAAAATGGGTCAAAGGGAATGATGACTCATTGGTGAGTTTAGGAAGCCAAAATCTCTTAGAGAAATCAGACAAAGGTATTACTAGTACTATGTAACAGAAAGCAGAGGATCACTATATACACTAAGCTGCTGTTGTTCTCAACTAATGATATTCAGCATCCCTCTAGTGCCTTTTCAGTTGCAATTTGTCTTAGTTTCATTTATGTTGCTGTGATAAAATCCCCCGGCCAAAAGAAACATTGGGAAGGAAAGGTTTATTACAATGTATAGTTTCAGGTTACACTCCACTATTTCAAAAAAGTCACAAATGTCAGAGCTTGAGTGAGCTAGTCACAGCACATCATAGTCAAGGGCAGAGATAAACAAATGAACCCGGTCTGTCTACTTTCTTGCTACTTAGTTAACTTTTTCTATTCTTATGCAGATCTGATGCCTCCCACAGTGGGTGGGTCTTCCTATATCAATAAACAATCAGGACAATCTATCACAGACATGCACATAGGTTAACCTGATAAAGAGTTTCTTTGATTGTCATGCTCATCCCAGGTGGTTGTAGCTTGTGATAAGTTGACAATTAAACCATAAGCATCACACTATAACTTTCAGGAAGATGCTGTGGCATCAAGGGCTAGAAGCATGGAGTGATGCTAAATTTAAGACAAGACATCCAAACACAGTATAGAAATCTCAGGGCAAATTGCCAATAGTGCCAAGGTTGCGAAATACTTTGCAAAGGTATTTGATATCTTCCAGCTTTTGAAATAAATTTATGCCAGTTAAGGTAAAGGAGTTTACAGTTCTATGCCACTCAAGAATTTAAAATTTTAAATAGTCTATTCTTGAGTAAAGGCTCTAATTCTATTTTGTATGTTTGGGAGATTAAGATAAAACTAGGGTAATTCTACATAATTAGCCAAAGTGAAAGATTATCTTTATAGTGAAATATCTGCTCATTATTTTTCCCCATGCTTGACTGCACCCTTATCATTTCTCTCCCAGACTATTGCAGTCCTCAGTGAGACTGCTTCATTCTTTTCAATGGACAGTCATAGCAGTAGGGTTAACATTCCACACATACAAGGTTTCCATGGCATGAACCCTGTCTCCTTCACCCCAACCTTGATCCTTCTTCTTTAGCTTCTATGTTCCTGTAATGTCTGGTTTTGTGTGTCAACTTGACATAAGCTAGAATCATCAGAGAAAAAGAAAGCTTAGCTGAAGAAGTGCCTCCATGGGATTCAGCTTTAAGGCATTTTCTCCATTAGTGATCAATGGAGAAGGGCTAGCCCATAGTGGGTGGTGACATTCTTGGCCAGATAGTCCTGGGTCCTATAAGAAAGCAGGCTGAGCAAACCATGAGGAACAAGCCAGCGAGTAGCACCAGCCTCTGCTTCAGCTCCTGCCTCCAGGTTCTTACCGTGTTTGAGTTCATGTTATGATGTCCTTCAATGATGACAGTGATATGGAATGTACACCAACTAATCTTTTTCCTCCCCAACTTACTTTTTGGTCATGATGTTTTGTTGCAGTAATAGAAATCCTAAAAAAAGATGGTCCCCTAAGATTTTTTTACTAGCTGAAATACTTCACATAGTTTGTTCCCTCTAACTGGAAATTTCCTCTTTTGACCTGTGAAACAGTGCGAGTCATCTTATCACTTCTAATAGAATACCCAGGAAAGGCTGTTCCTTACTTCTCACTTCTTTCCACGATCTGCTTCCATTACCCTATATCTTGCTTTGTGCCCCTGAACCCTATGCAATCTTGTGGGTGACACTGTCCTCCTCTGTCCAGCTCTGTGTTGATCTTAGATACTAGAAAGTCTCAGGGGCAACTGCAAGGGTTTTAGGTACCCAGGTATTTTCACTCCCTTTCCTACTTGGGTGTCATTCTGGTTCAACCTCTTTCCACTAGCATCAAGACATCAGTTTTCACTAAGCCTTCATAGTCACATCCTGTCCCCCTTTCTCCTACCATACAAGCAAATCAGCCTATTTCCTGTGTTCTCCTAATTCCTCCCAATTTCTACCAACAACTCCTTCCTCGGCAGTTTTGTTTTCACCATATGAAATGCGTTTTGTTTCCTGCAGCACTCTGACATTCATACTCCTTAGTCAACATCATCTGCCTTTCATATTATTTACTGCACAACACGCAATCATTTTTCTTGGAATTCTTATCATGTTTAGTAAATGTATTTATGAATATTTATGTGTTGATACTTTAATACCTGCCACTTGACCTGAAAGTATCTTACATTTTCCATAGGGCCCAGAGTTGGGCAGAAAATAATCACCATTGCAGAAAAAAATTGGAGTATTTCATGAAATAAATCATCATTTTAAAAATCCAATGCTATCCAGTCACAGAGGGCATACCTGGAGTCCAAGCACTCAGGGAGTTGAGGTGGGCAAGAACAACAGTATCAGCCAACCAGAGCTCCCAGGGTTTAAATCACCAACCAAGGAGTACATATGGAGGGACCCATGGCTCCAACCATATATGTAGCAGAGGATGGCCTTGTGGGGCATCAATCAGAGAAGAGGCCCTTGGTCCTATGAAGGTTCAATGCCCTAGTATAGGGGAATGTGAGGGTGGGGAGGCAGGAGTGGGTGGGCAGGGGCACACCCTCATAGAAGCAGGAGGACGGAGGTAGGATAGGGGGTTTCTGAGGGGGAGGAATCAGGAAATTTATTTACATTTGAAATGTAAATCAATAAAATATCCAATAAAAATGGGGAAAAAAAGATTTGAGGTTAGACTGGGCTACATAGTGTGTTTCATACCAGCATGAAAAACATAGAAAGATTCAGCATTAAAAATAAACAAAAATGCTAATGTGAGAAATTTATGAATTTGACTTACAGAACACATGAAGAACATCATTTGTCTAACTCCTTCATTGGGGACCCTGTACTCAGTTCAATGGATGACTGTGAGCCTCTACTTCTGTATTAGTCAGGTACTGTCAGAGCCTCTCAGGAGACAGCTATATCAGGCTGGAGTGCCCTTCCTTCAGTCTCTGCTCCATAGTTAGTCTCTGCAACTCCTTGTGTGGGTATTTTGTTTCCCCTTTTAACAAGGAATGAAATGTCCACATTTTGGTCTTCCTAGCCTCTTGGGACTAACAACAATATGGACTGACCAATGCCCTCAGAGCTCCCACAAACTCAACCACCAAACAAGGACTATACATGGTAGGACTGATTGTTCCGGCAGCATGTGTATAATAGAGGATTGCAAAGTTGGTCATCAATGGGAGGAGAGGCCCTTGGCCCTGTGAAGGTTCTGTGCCCCAGTGTAGGGGAATGACAGGGCCGATAAGTGGGAGAGGGTGGGGTGACAGGCATGAGAAGGGGGAGGCAGCAGGGGTTTGTTCTTGTTGTTTTTGTTTGTTCATTTGTTTGGTTTTTAGAGGTGAAACTGGGAAAGGAGAAATCATATGATATGTAAATAAAGAAAATATCTAAAAATAAAATAAAATAAAATTAGAGCCATGAGTTTATCCCCCCCTAAAAAAAGAACATTTGATGGTTTAAAACAAATGTGAGTAATTCAACAGACCTTTGTACCTCATTCTTATCACACTTTATAAAGCAATGAAAGAAGAGTTGTTTTCATTTGAAGGCTCATAGACTAGTGGAGAAGATAGAAGCATAAAGAGAATGAATGGGATGCATGAAAAATATGAGCCAAAGGTACAATTGGGTCAAGAGAACAAGTGCTATTAAAGGATGAGCTTTATAAGGAACACATTTGGAAGTAAGATTATATTTCAATTTTGTTCAGAAAACAAGATGGTGTAAGTATAAAGTCTTTATTGTTTCCTCCCATTAACTCTTCAATTT
Source organism: Hylomyscus alleni (assembly GCA_019843855.1). Taxonomy (NCBI): domain Eukaryota; kingdom Metazoa; phylum Chordata; class Mammalia; order Rodentia; family Muridae; genus Hylomyscus; species Hylomyscus alleni. The sequence goes on along the minus strand of JADRCC010241148.1, from coordinate 4,804 downwards.
AAGTATGAAAGGAAGAAAGCAAAATATAAGTCAAATTGGATGCTTTGAGGTAATTCCTCATGCCAGATAAAAGGGTCCAGTTAGTACTGGCAGGTGAAGAGTCAAGGACATGAAAATTGCCTGGCTCTTATTACAAGACTCTAAATATATGAGTCTAGATCATAACTCTAGATCAAGTGGACAGTTTCCAATGCTTTTAGCTGGAGTTTCTGGGAACTTAAAAATTCCTGAGTTTAGGAATAAGTAATATACCCAACTGTCAAGTTTGATATGCTTATGTGCAGATCTGGGTGGAATGTATGAGTACATATGGTTGTAACTTGACATTTATAATCCACAAGGTAGCAGTTACATTCACCAACAGCCCTGGAATATTAGGAAATAATCTAACATCATTTTTCATTGAAATAATATTTTTACCCTTTTATAAAGGGAAAAAATACTTCGACAAATATTTGAATAGTTTTCATGGTTTTGTGAATGAATTGTTCTAGCCTAAAAACGTCACAATAAACCACAAACCATTCTGATGAAATACAAATAAACTCTGGGGTACTGTTCTCACTCACACATTAGACCAGGGATCAGCAAACTTTGGAGGCATATAGGGCCAGGGAATTAATAAGATTTTTGTGAACCACATAATTTCCCTTGCCACAACACAATATTATTATGGTATGTCAAAAAGCTACAGATAATATGTAAATGAACAGATGTCACCATGATTGATAAAATTATAACTACAAAAGTAAGCTTCAAGCCCTATTTGACCTATGGAGTGTAGTTTGCCAGATTTATTGCAGACTAAAACGAAAGAATGGAGAAAATAGACTAAGAACCAGAAAGAGAGCTTCATAAGAGGTAGGAAAATAAAATAATTATTGTAGCACCATAATAGTACCAAAAGAAGAAGATTGTATCTATGATATACTCATCAACAAACTCTTGCCAGAACTCATATTGCCCACTTTTTATCTTATGGTTTTGTCAGCTTTTTATAGATGATATTCTTTATTTTGATTAAGAAAATTTACTCATATAGTTTCCTATCTGCTATAACAACCATGTAAAAAAATTTTCACTTTGATCAAAATATATAGATATATCTCAGCAGTAGGAGTTTATTATAGCAGGGATGAGTCTTGAAAACATTAGGCCTAGTGAAGGAAGTAAGGAAGGCAATGGCAAATAGTTTATGACTCCACTGATAGGAACAGTCCAGAAGAGGCTAATCCAGAGAGATAGGAAGCAGATTAGTGGTTGCCACAGGCTGTGAAGAAGGAGAAGTAAGGAGGAACTGCTAATGGGTACATGGTGTCACTTTGGAGGGATGAAAATGTTTTAATTAGCCATTAGTTATGGCTGCAGGACTCTCCTCTCTCCCTCTCTCTCCTTTCCCCCCTTTCTCTCTCAATATTCTTTATTAGCTTATAAAGAGTACATAAGTCTTTCATCATTCTAAAAGCTAGTACAATGCACATGTTCAGATGGCTACCATCCTTCTGGTAGGCAATTGGAGGCAAAGCAAAACAGTACAAGAAAAATGAAAAGGACCTAAGAAGATGTCAAAATTAGAGGAAAAAAATTCCAGCCTCTGGGGTGCTCCCCTGGTATGCTTCTCAAACACAAGAAGCTCCCAATTGCTATATCTTATGAGCAATTGAATATGACTAACACACATAGAATACATATATGAATTTCTCAAAGAATGGATAAATAAAATAAAAAGTAAAAAGGGAATCTCTTGCCTTCCCACATCTGTGTAGTATTTGGTCTGTTTATATGATTTAGCAGCAGATCTTCCTGGGGCTAAGAATTTTTCATATATTTTCAATTAAGGACAATTCTGCAAAACCATGCATTATAAAGCCCATTTTATAGATGATCAAACTGATTGACAAAGGCTTTATTCTTTCCTCTATTCTTCCTGATTTAATAAACTACAGGAGTTTATTCCAGCAAGAGAACAGTGGCAGGCTGAGTCCCACTCTCTGGAGATTGCTCCATTGTTTGATTGCCCCTGGAAACAGGTTGTATAGGCAGTCCTTCAAACAAGTTCACAATGTCACCATCTGGATTTCCCAACTAGTCTCTCCCTCCTCCTTCTACAAACCAAAACTGTCAGAAGGATCTATTTTAAACTCAGATCATCAGCCCACATTCCTTCCCTGTTTTAAAGGCCAAGCCTCAAATCCTGGCTTAGAAGGGCTTGGTTGCCTTGGTCCCACTCCCTATCACATCTGCCACATCCTGCCCTTGCCCTTCCTGCCCTAGCCCATGGGTCTGCCTTCCCACCCAGCCTTGGAGGCTTATCCCAGTTGATGCCTCAGCCTGGAATGCCTTGGCCAAGAAAAACTGCCATTCTCATAACCTCCTACAGACACTGTTCTTGTCTACTGTTCTAAACTAGCCACAAATCACTCTATTTTAATATTCTGTAAAGCTCTAGCACGTGACATTTCCATTTTCCCCCTATTTTTCCCCTACTCCCTTCACTCCTTCATTTTTTCTCCTTTTCTTCCTTCTTCCTCCTTGCCCTTTTCTTCCTCCTCTATATCCTTCTCCCTTTATCCTCATTATTTTCCTGCATCATCTGCTATTTCTCCTGTTTTGTCTCCCCTTTCTTGCTTGTTGGTCACTTTCTCCCTCTCTTCCTGCTTCCTTTCCTTGCATAGAATACAAACTCTATGAGAACATGAACTCAGTGTTGTTTACCTGTCCCGGGTCCATTTTAGCTACTCAAATATTTGTTGAAAGAATTAATGAATGCCAATGAAACTTGGCAAGGTTTCTGTGTTTTGCTAAATGATTAAAGCTCTAAATCCCACAGCACATAGTATTGGCTCTGCAGAGAAGTAAACCATAAATAGGACTAATGGCCACAAACTTAAGAAGGCCCTAACCAACAGTGACCATTTACAACTGCCCCCACCCAGAGACAAGTTTAAGCCTGAAGTGGATTTTTATTACCTCCTCATAAACCCCTGAATCATGTGCTTTACAGGGCAAGTGCTAATGCAGTCATAATTATATTGGTGTGAACAAATTGTCATAGAAATGTAGTAAACATAGGCACAGGCATTTAAGAGAAAGCAGCTGCTTGCAACCCAAGAGCAACTGTCACATAGAAACGAAAAAAACACACAGCCAAGGAACTTGAATTGAGTGGCTGAAATGACACACCCCATAACCCAGAGATTAAGATGACAGTTTGTCCCAGTACTTCAGAGCAACCAAGCTGCTGTCCTGAGAGAGCTGGGTAAATCTATAATTAAAACATAGACATCACCCTCACCCAACTGTAATGTCTATTCTTGTTTAATTAACCCAGGCACTCAAAAGTGATAACTTCAGTATGTGGGGTGACTTCTTTCTTTCTTTTTTTTTTTCCATTGGAAGCAGATCAAGAAACAAAGAAGAGACATGACTTAATTATAAATTCAGCAGTTACCTAGTTTTTCCCCTCCTCTTTAATCTTTGAAATAACAATTACTCCATTAAGACACTCAAAGGTGAAAAATGTCAAACCCTTGACCTTTTCGCAATTCACACTCATGCTGAGCCAATGAAAACACATCCCTGTCTTCATCTCCCCAGCATGAGTACTTTCTCTAGACTTAGCCATGATTTTAGGTCAGGGTTTCTAAACTATTGACATTTTCAACCCGATTTCTCTTCATTATGTTCTCCTTATTACTTATTATGGTAGAATGTTTAGCAGCATTGCTATTTATGAGATTCCAACAGTATTCAAGGCTTGAACAACCAAAAATGTTTCTAGACTTAGCTAAAGGAGCATCATAAAGCAAAGCTACTCTAAGTTGAAGCCACTATTTAAGACACTGTGGTCCTAAGACTAATGTGATGAGTGTGAGTTGTGGTTTACTGCTTATTATTGTACTCAAACCCCATGAGGACAGAATTGCTCTTATAGGAAGATTCCTTGAAATCCATTGTACAATTCGATCCACTCATTAAGTACTGCATGCCAAGATTATGCTCTTAAAAACAAAACTGTTCATAAGCAATGAATCTTCTGAGTCTGATCATTTTCTGGAATGGATAGAACAACTTTAAAACTAGTTTCAAATTAGACATTTGACGATCATAATATTTGTATGAGGAGTTCTTTTAGGAAAAGAAATTAGAGAGCTGTTTTTCATTGGAAACCAATGGGGGAAAAACAAATCATTTGTCTCTGTCTTTTGTTAAAACAACTGACCTTAATGACACTGTATTTAGAATCAGACTAGAAAGAGCAGAATTGGCCTTCATATCAGTCTTATGAGAGTTTACAACTCCACAAAGCCCATTAATCAGCAAGCAATCTATAAAGCCAACCTAAAGAACACGTGTTCCAACTGCCTCATTCCCTTGTCTTGGTTACAATCCAAAAGCAAATCCTCCAAGTCTAAATCTCACTATCCATAAAATGCCTTATCTACTTCTACTCAGAAAAGGCCATCAACAAAATCTCTGTACACTGTTTTCCCAAAAAGGAATGAGGCTAAACGTTTGTTCAACAAAAGACTCTAGGTGGAAAGAAAGAAAGCACAAGAATTCTACCATAAATATTCTTTTGCAAAACTCTTGTAAAGCTGATAGGGATTTAGAAAAAAGCTTTTCTTCAGGAGTTTAGTAAACTTTAATATTTACCCAGGTATAATTTATTCTAATTGAAAAAGTACATTTTAAAAGCTATGCATAATAATATAGGTGACTTGACATCATATAGGAAGTTAGCCAGTATAACAGAGAGAGAAAGAGAGAGAGAGAGAGAGAGAGAGAGAGAGAGAGAGAGAGA
>JADRCC010241136.1:0-10682 GCA_019843855.1 Hylomyscus alleni | reverse complement strand
TTTTTTTTTTTTTGAAGGACCAGGCTGGCATGTATGGTGTGTGGCTCATGCCCTTAATCCCAGCATTTCCAAAGCAGAGGCAGTTTGAAGCTAGCCTGGTCTACTCAAAAAATCCCAAGCTAGCCAGGTATACATGGTGATAGACTACCTCAAAACAAAATAAAATAACCAATAATCAAGAACAGTTGGATTGTGACCAATGACCACACACTTAAGAAAACTCCCAATGTCTCCTTCATTTTTGGAGCCATGTCACCGCTGACAAACTTCTCTAGTGTATGTGCTGAGTTCTGTTTTCTGATGAGTCTTGACTTTGTAGCACAGTCCTCATTTATCCAAAGAGCACTCTGGTTGACACTCTACTGCCTCAGTATAGATAGCCATTGGCCCATGCTGCTGCCAAAGGATCTTTGCTTCTTTCCAGTTAGGGGTACTTACACACAATGCTGCTTGAGAACATCACTACACCTATGCTCTGGTACACACAAAATTCAAAATCTCCTCTGGAGTACATTGCTGATTCGGGGGCGCTATGCTCATCACTCATCTTTTCCAGGGAACAAAATGTCTCCTCTCACCTAGATCAGGCACATTCCACCAGAAGAGGGTGGAAATCACCACATACTCACATGAACACACATGCCTAGCCTAGAATTTATCTCTGATCACTGAGTATGTTTAAGTGTAACTGTGAATGGCTTAGTCTGCACTGAACACATTGGACATCTTTTCATATAGTTGTAGGTGCACTTTACCTTCTACAATCCCAGTGTTCTTACACAAACAGGCCTCTGTATGACATAGAAATGCACTAATATATTACATTTCTCTAAATTCTGACAGGGATTCCACATATAAATTTTCTTTTTGTTTTGTTGTTTCGAGACAGGGTTTCACTATATAACTCTAGCTATTCTGAAACTCAGTATGTAGACCAGGCTGGCCTTGAACTCAAAGTAATCTGTCTGCATTTGCCTCCCAGTGCTGGGATTAAAGTCACGTGTCACTATACTCAACCTAATTGTCTGAAATTTGCTAATTTAAGATTCATCTTCGGGGTCTGGAAAGACGGCTGAGCATGAAGGGCACTGGCTTCTCTGCTACACGTTCTATGTTTGGTTCCTAGCACCCACATCAGGTGGTTCACAATCACCTGTAATTCCACTGCCAGAGGATCCAACAGCTTCTGTATAAATATAACACACATGGCACATACACAAATAAAAGCAATAAAAATAGAATCAAAAAAAAAAATATTTAGCCGGGCGGTGGTGGCGCAGGCCTTTAATCCCAGCACTTGGGAGGCAGAGGCAGGAGGATTTCTGAGTTCGAGGCCAGCCTGGTCTACAGAGTGAGTCCAGGACAGCCAGGGCTATACAGAGAAACCCTGTCTCGAAAAAAAAAAAGAAAAATATTTATCTCTAAGATCATTACAATGAAATAATAAATAGTAGAATTGTGCTCTCCACAAAAATGAACCATGCTCTTTGGCTGATCTCAAGGCTAGATTAAAAACAAAGATGCACTATCTATCTATTTTTCTATTTATTTAATTTGATGCAGTGTCTTACTAGGTAGTTCTGTCTGGCCTAGAACTCACTGTGTAGAATAAGCTAGCCTCAAATTTGCAACAATTTTCTCGATTCTTGATTCCCAAGTCCTGAATTACAGAAATGAACCAACACGCATAGTCAAGAAAATAAATCTTAAACATTTTGTGCCATGAAGTGGTAGGGACATGTCAAAAGTACAGTAGAGCCAGCTGCACAAGGCCTCTGTTACTACAAGTACCCTGAGCATCAACATAATAACAGTTGTGAAAGGGGGCTGGGGAGTGGCTTGGCTAAGAAAATGAAGCCACCTGGTGAAAAAAGTACACAGAGGGCTTGAGAGATGGCTCAGCAGTTAAAAAGCACTGACTGACCTTCCAGAGGTCCTGAGTTCAATTCCCAGCAACCACGTGGTGGTTCACAACCATCTGTAAAGGGATCCAGTGCTCTCTTCTAGGGTATCTGAAGACAGCGACAGTGTACCCCATACATAAGATAAATAAATAAATCTTAAAAAAAAAAAATGCCGAGCGGTGGTGGCACACGCCTTTAATCCCAGCACTTGGGAGGCAGAGGCAGGAGGATTTCTAAGTTCGAGGCCAGCCTGGTCTACACAGTGAGTTCCAGGACAGCCAGGGCTACACAGAGAAACCCTGTCTCAAAAAACCAAAAAAAAAAAAAAAACAAAAAAAACAAGTTTAGCAAGGATGCAGAATATAGGTTAAAATAGCATTTTAATGTTTGGAATTAAGAACTAAGAACCATTTGTTTGTTTGTTTGCCTGTTTTAAGATTTATGTATTTTATACATATGTAAGTACACTGTCAGTATCTTCAGACACATCAGAAAAGGGTATCAGATCCCATTACAATGATTGTGAGTCACCATGTGATTGCTGAGAATTGAACTCAGGACCTCTAGAAGAGCAGTCAATTCTCTTAACCACTGAGCCATCTCTCCAGGCCCCTAGGAACTGTTTTTAAATACTATTTATAACAGCAAAAAAGTAATACACTTAAATATAAATCTAACTGGGCGGTGGTGGCGCAGGCCTATAATCCCAGCACTTGGGAGGCAGAGGCATGTGGATTTCTGAGTTCGAGGTCAGTCTGGTCTACAGAGTGAGTTCCAGGACAGCCAGTGATACACAGAGAAACACTGACTCGAAGAAAAAACAAACAAACAAACAAACAAATAAATAAACAAACAAATAAATAAATAAATAAAAATCTAACAAGTTAGCATAAAACATTTGCAAGTGGGTGTTTGGTACCGCCCAGCTTGTACCAAACATTTGATTTTATCATGCAACAAACTTTGTGCTAAGTGGAGAGTGGGGAACATGACTCTCACTACTGCTGAAAACAGAAAACCACACAAGGGCCAGGTGGTGGTGGCACATGCCTTTAATCCCAGCACTTGGGAGGCAAAGGCAGGTGGATTTCTGAGTTTGAGGCCAGCCTGGTCTACAGAGTGAGTTCCAGGACAGCCAGGGCTACACAGAGAAACCCTGTCTCGACAAACCAAAAAAGATAAAAAGAAAACTACACAAGGGGAAAAAAAATTTTTTTTAGCCCTATAAAGTTGAGCATATTCTCCACATATGAGCCAGGCATTCATGCAAATGAAATAAACACTCATGTACACACAAAATGTTCTCTGTAATCAATTATAGCAGTTTTGTTTGTGAATCCCTAAAACAAACACTCAACTACCCATCAAAAGATGAAAGGATAAAACTGCTAACTTATAAATCATATGAGGTTGGGCAGACTCCTTAGTGTCTTAATGGTATTGCAGAGAACATGGGTTTGACTGCCAGTACTCAAATAGTGACTCACAACTATCTAACTCAAGTTCTGGAAGATCTAATAACCTCTTCTGGTTTCCACAGGCACCAGGCACATACATAGCACACATATATGCATCCAGACAAAAACACTCATATACATGAAATAAGTCTTAAAAAAAAAATTAAAACATATCAAATTCTCAGAATGGAGGATGCCTGCTAAGAAAGGAAACAGGAAAGGCATCCTGGAAAAGCAGCCTTTCTCCTTGGAAAGAACAGTTAAACCCCCTCAACCTACAAACTCTGTGGCCTTTGTTTCAATAACTTATGAAGACTGCCACAGCCATGATAGAGAAAAAGTAAGTTGTTTCCCAGTTTGGCCAAACTGTAAGCAAATGTGCTTCGCTTAACATCTTTTGGACTATAAGACCTTGTGATGACACGCTATGGACCCAAGTATTAGAAAGGAGTAACAGTATTCGGCAATTAGGAAAAAAAAAAACACAGGCTGACCAGAAAGATGATGATCCATGATTCCATGACACCCCACCCTAGGAAAGTCACAAATTTAAAATGCTGGATAGTACTCACCAGAGGCCAGGAAAGGCTAGAATATACAAAGTGTGCATGAGGACTTTTTTTTTTGTTTTTGTTTTTGTTTTTCAAGACAAGGTTTCTCTGTGTAGCCCTGCCTGTCCTGGAACTCACTCTGTAGACCAGGCTGGCCTCGAACTCAGAAATCCACCTGCCTCTGCCTCCCAAGTGCTAGGATTAAAGGCGTGTGCCACCATCGCCCGGCCAAGGACTTTTTATTTTTAAAGCTGTGCTGGAAAGTAGACAACTCTTTGGTATATCCACATTCACATAACCAAAGAAAAGTGAATGCTACTGAATGTTAAGCAAATAAAACCAAACAAGTATTTAAAGTACCATGTAACTGACTGGTTAAAATTTCATCTTTTGATGGTTAGTTTAAGTGTTTTTGTTTTAGGGATTCACAAATAAAACTGCTGTAATTGTTTACAGAGAGCATTCAGTATGTACATGAGTGTTCATTTCACTTGCGTGAATACCTGAGAAAGCAGAGTCTGATGGGTCATATATGGAGAGTATGCTCACCTTTATAGGAGAGGACTAAATGAAGGAATGTAACAGCAGAAATGGTTAGCTAGGAAATGCAGAAGGAATATAGGAAACAGAAACCCTACTTTGGAGCTGGGGGATTGGGGAAGGGTAGAGGAATTCAAGGTCTTCTTAGTCTACATAGTGAGTCTAAGACCAGTCTAGGTTACTTAAGACCCTGTCTTTAAATTCAAAAAAAAAAAAAAAAAAAAAGTAATAGTAGTCTTTTTTTTTTTTTTTTTTTTTTTTTTGTATTTTTGAGATAGGGTTTCTCTGTGTATCCCTGGCTGTCCTGGAACTCACTCTGTAGACCAGGTGGCCTCAAACTCAGAAATCCAACTGCCTCTGCCTCCCAAGTGCTGGGATTAAAGGCGTGTGCCACCACAGCCCGGCAAAGTAGTAGTCTTAATGATATAATAATATCACAACTATAATCCCACCAGCATTTAGGGGAACGGTAGAACTATTCTAAGTTTGAGAATAAGTTATTTTTATTCTCTTATTCTCTGCCTGAGCTACAGAATAAGTGCCAAGTCAGCCTGGGGTAGAGTAGAAAGATAAGAGAATAGAGGAAGGAGAAAGAGACAGGGAAGGAATCCACTTGAGGTCTTTAGTAGTAACTGACTCAGAGCAACTCATCAATAGATGCTTGAAATATGGGTAAAAGATTATTACATTTGAGGACATTTATGTAATTTATATCCTCATTTACAGAAGGAAAATTAATGTATACTGAAAAGGCCAGGTGGACACCACCTCAGATGCTTCAAATTAACATCACCGGTCAGGAGACTAGGCAATACCATGACCTGGTGACATGATACACTGAGATAGACGCATTGTCATTTCTTTTTTTGGTTTTTCAAGACAGGGTTTCTCTGTGTATCTCTGGCTGGGATTAAAGGCGTGCGCCACCACCGCCCGGCAGCATTGTCATTTCTATGGCAGGACTACATTACTTGAACATGATACTAGGGTATGTCTGACAATCCCATACAATAGAACATTCCACTGGTCTGTATGCTTCAGAAACAACCATCACAAAAGATCAAAAAATCCCAGCTTAGATTAAAGAAAGTCAGAGAGGCTTGACAAGGAAGGAATATGGGGGCTGGGCGGTGGTGGCGCATACCTTTGATCCCAGCACTTGGGAGGCAGAGGCAGGCAGATTTCTGAGTCTGAGGCCAGCCTGGTCTGTTCCGGGACAGCCAGGGCTATACAGAGAAACCTTGTCAGGGTGGTGGTGGTGGGGTGGGTGTGATATGGGTATCACATTTGAACCAGGTCCACTAGTGGGAAAACTGCAAAGGACCTGGTCCTGCAGAATCTAAATCTCAACCGTCAGTCACATAGCAATTCCAGGTTACTGTGGCATTTCCTGATGTGCTCTTATCTATTAGTGGAAACCATTTAGAGATAGGGGTCATGATACTATATGGCACTGCATAATCATGAGAATGAAATGCAAATGGGCAACAGCTAATGGCAGTCAGTCAGAAAAGGCACAGAGGCTTCATGTATGACTATATCAGCTTTCATATTTGAAATTATATTAAAATTAAAAGCAAAAACAAAAATATCACAGACAAAACTGCTTTTAGAAGCCAGCACACTCCAAAGCTAGCATGTATATGAAACCCAGCTTCATGAATGCATTCTGGTCTTCACTAAGAAATTTCAGTTATAAGGATCTATAGGTGATTCACACCAATATTTCCTCTAGCTAAGGAAAAAAATCCTACTTGTTCTGTTTTGCACTGTTTTCAAAATACAGGTAAGACACAAGAAATAACAAACATTAAACACAGCACACAAGGAACCCTAAGCATACAGTAACAAGACTTTGAATATTAGAGGACATGCACACTACAAGCTACCACCACATTGCAGGTCACAGAAAACAATGCAGTAAGGTCTGTGTTGTCATTCACTCATGCAACTGAATTTCAGAACTGTATATGCAGAAAGACTTTTACTGTTCAAAATAAGGAATGGGCTCTGGAAAAAAAAATGCCAAAGAGCAAATAGTAAATTGAAAGTTAAAATATCTGGATGAAAGAAACGTTTGGGATGAGACTACAATTTAGAACCATCAAAAAGTACCTGAAACGGTTGCTGCTGGGATGAAAAAGCAGCAGAAACATTTGGCGGAAGCTGGGTTGCTATAGCAACGGGAGTCCCAGTCTGCCCATCCTTGCCTGTCACAACCTTTACCTGAGAGAAATATTTTGAGAAAAAAAGGTAACAATTTTTAAGACTGCTCAAAATTATTAGAATTTCATTGCTGACAGCTCACTAATTTAGGTGCTTAAAAATGGAATGTTTTGCTTCAAATCCTATAAAGGGACACTGAGCTGACAGGTTCATACTATAACAATCTAACAGCTGCCAATCTTCCAGCACTCCAGTCTAGATCATAGACAACATTTTAAATTCTTCAACTTCCAAATGTAAAATGGAGTGGCACTCAGGTATCAGTGTCCCACAGGTGGCTTCTTGAAAGATCTGCACCACTATAACATTCTATAGCCTACCACGTGGGTCACACAGCAACGTTGACTTTAGAAAAAGCTGTGAGAAGTTGTATTTTTCTTCACAATGCCGATAAGGAGGCTCAGCTTACAGACAACATTGGTAAAAGACACAAAGAGTACTCAGTTCCACTGTTCCGTGGTACTAGTAGTAGTGGTCCTCAAAATCACTGAGACCTTCTGAATAACAAAAGTGGTCCAGCCTAGGTCCAGTGTTGAAGAAGACACAGATGGCTAAGCCACACAGATACATCCACAAATGCTAGTGAGGACTCTGGAGCAAAGGTAACAACTTTTGCTCAACAAAAGCAGGCTTCATTGCCAAAGGGCTGACAGCAGTTTATTTTAGCTCTATCATAAAACAAAATAAGCTACACCAACATAATAAACACTACACAAGACAAGGCACAAAAGACAGTGCATCACAGTACAGCATGCCTCAGAGAACTTCACAACTGCTGTGCTGTTAGGGGGACTTACTGTACAGCACCCTAGGAACCCAAAAACTACCTACAAAAGCTTCTGTTTCCAACTATCACTCCATAGGTGTCTGCAAAGTGTGAGCTTAAAATATGACTTTACATTTAACACTATATCTAAAACCTAAAAAAAATTTTTTTAGTTGTTTGATGCTGTTTAATTGTGAACATCTCACACAAGATACACCTAATGACTTAAATCCCTGGTTTAAAAGCTTTCTTTTTATGGACAGACCTACATAAGCATACAGTGAAACCAGGAAGCCAGGGGAGAAGAGCTAAGCTTCACTGCAGGAGACCTTTCCTGTAGGTTGCCAGAGGACTGGCAACACTATCTTGGTGGCCAAGGATCATATATACAAGGCAGGGGAGAAGCCTAGACAGTATTGGCTGAGCTCTCTGCCCAGGATGAGTTTTGGTTGTCAGTGACAACACTTGGTTCTAAAAAGTCATCAGTCACAACATAGTCCTTTATCTCCCTCCCCAGACAGCTACACTGAACAGCACTTCCTCTACATGAAGGAAGAAGGGAAACACACATTTTACTTCTCTTTGGATCCTGTGACACCAAACCCTACATTACCCCAAGCTCACACATTTTGTTTGCTGTTGCACACCATCTATTTTGCTTTACATAGCCCTTCTAGACTACTGAGCTACTGTTTCTTACCTCATCGTTGATAACTTCAGACTTTTCTTCCTCCTCTTCCTCTTCCTCCTCCTCCTCTTCAATGTCCAAATCATTCTGCCTAAGATATGCTTGTAAAGGAGCATAGTGCTTCTTTTTAAAAGCCAAGAAATCCATCATGTTCCCCTGTAGATGTTGCAAGAAGAACAGTTCAATCAGGTACTCCTTGAAGACTTCTTTGAGTGCCTCCATTTCCTTGTAGTGGTAGTCCAGGCACTGCTTCCTCATCTGTGCCATCTCTTGGGAAGCTGGGGGGATCTCCTCCAACTTCTTGGGAACCTTCTTCATTCCTGAGCTTCCCATAGATGTCAGAGGCACACTGGAAAGGCCTGGAGGCATAGTGCTTCTGGAAGGGCTGGTGGGTGGCGGTGGGGATGTCATCCCAAATGCTGAAGGCCCTCCCACACCAGGGAGCAGCACACCAGGTGTTCTCTCAAATCCCAGAGATCTGTTCATTGGCTGTCCCTGAAGCACCTGCTGCTGTTGCTGTATCAACTGGCCCTGAATAATGCTGCTGATCTGGGGTGGCAGGCTGGCCGTGGTGATGTGGTTCGGACTGGCCAGAGGTTGCAGTCCAGTGCCTCCTGCAGCTGCAGGGCTCTGAGGCCCTAGATGGTGGATGGTACCTCCCGACTGTGCATGAGGTTGAGAGAGTCTCCGTTCTCGGACAGTGATGGGAGCTCCTGAATGCTGGAGTTGAACCTGGGCTCCCTGGGCCATCTGAGTCAGGCCTGGTGCCTCCTGAAATACAAAGTGACCACCACTTGATGGACTCAAGCTGATCTGCCTCACAAGCACACTGGCATCCACAAAGCCTCCAGTGGGGCTGCTGCTGCAGATGCCCAGCCCAGGGCCTGGGGCACCTGCACGCACATTCTGCAGGGTTTGCCCTGGGCCAGGGCTAGGCTGTGTGGGGCTTTGAGTCTGGACCTGCTGTGACAGTGGAGAAGTAACTTGAATGTATGATGGAGAGCCATGCTCAAAGCGCCTCTGCTGTGCACCAAACTGAAAACCTGGAGAGGTGGGGTTGGGCAGTGGCAGAGGGGCCAGTGTGATCTGCTGGTTTCCTCCCACGACTGGGCCAACATTCTGTAGTGTGATGTTCACATTCTGCCCGGCCACAGGACTTCTGCTCATCAGCTGCTGTATCTGGTACCCAGGGGATTGGGGTGCAGATGGGCTGGCTGATGGAGCGAAAGGTGCTGCAGGAGACGGGGGTAAGTTGGGATGGGCTGGCTGCTCCTCTTCACTCCCAGTGAAGGACCTAGACCTCTGCAGCTGATGCTGGACATTCTGAGGACCACTGCCATGGTGCATTATCACCTCTCTTTTCTATCCAAGGTACTGTACTCCTAAAAAAAAATCAAAATTAAAATCAAAACATTGGAAGGCAAATATAATCATTTGACTACCACACTTAATACAATTATCACTTAGTAGCCCTGAAAACACACTTGAACGTACATTCACACTGACATCTGATTCAAGCAAGAATACTACTTATTATTTTATATCAAAGAAAAGGTGGTCACTTACATGTAACCCATAACTTCCTTCCATCTCCTTTCCTCCACCCAAGATCCCAAAGGAAAGCAGACTAAGGGAAGAAAGTGCCCCATCCCCTACCATCATAAATAGAAGAACAAGTTGGTGAATCCCATTAAGAAAAAACTTTGTTAGCCAGGTAGTAGTGGCGCACGCCTTTAATCCCAGACTTGGGAGGCAGAGGCAGGCGGATTTCTGAGTTTGAGGCCAGCCTGGTCTACAGAGTGAGTTCCAGGACAGCCAGGAACTCACAGGACAGAGAAACCCTGTCTTGAAAAAATAAAAACAAAAATAAAAAAAAAACTTTGTTACCAAACCCAGACACTATTGTGGATGCCAAGAAGTACACACTGAAAGGAGCCTGATATGGCTGTCTCCTGAGAGGCCCTGCCAGAGCCTGACAAATACAGAGGCAGATGTTTGCAGCCAACCATTGGACTGCGCACAGAGTCCCCAATAGAGGTGTTAGAGAAAGGACTGAAGGAGTTGAAGGGGTTGAAAAGGTTTGCAACCCCATAGGAAGAATAACAATATCAACCAACCAGACCCCCTAGAACTCCCAGGGACTAAGCCATCAACAAAGGAGTCCACGTGGCTCCAGCTGCGTATGTAGGAGGATGGCTTTGTCATGCATCAATGGGAGGAGAGGTCCTTGGTCCTATGAAGGCTTGATAGATGCCTCAGTGTAGGTGAATCGAGGGCAAGGAGGTGGGAGTGGGTGGGTGGGTGGAAGAACACCCTCATAGAAGCAAGGGGAGGGAGGGTGTGATAGGGTGTTTCCGGGAGGGAGGGGAACCAGGAAAGGGGATAATATTTGAAATGTAAACAGAGAAAGTATCCAATTAAAAAAAAAAAAAAAAAGAACAGGCTGGGCAGTGGTGGTACATGTCTTTAATCCCAGCAATTGGGAGGCAGAGGCAGGCAGATCTCTGAGTTCGAGGCCAGCTTGGTCTACAGAGTGAGTTCCAGGACAGC
>JADRCC010241131.1:0-15916 GCA_019843855.1 Hylomyscus alleni | reverse complement strand
GAGAGAGAGAGAGAGAGAGAGAGAGAGAGAGAGAGAGAAGGATTTTTCAGTGAGTAGGAGCACAGTGAAGCTGTGCCCACCAGTGAGGAGTTCCTCAGTGCCAAGCAGTGTTCCTGAATCCTATCTTTAGTCCATTGGGTTTTCTACTCTGGTCAATAAAAGAGGAACATTTTTCAATTCAGGTTGCTGTAAATTACACTGTGAATGATTTATAAATTCTTCCTTTCTCCTCCATCAAAACATATCCAAATAATTTAATGCATCTCACCTATCACAGAGAGGGTGGATAGTGGGGCAGTGTTTTGCTGAAGCACAGAAAAACAGCTATTTTTGTATGTAATATAGGAAATATAAGGAAACTGTGAATGGCATATTGGAATAAATACATATAAAGTTAAAAACATTTGAAAATGTAGCTCTTACATGTAAAGACATCCAGCTCATTACTATTTAAATGGATGATGGGAAAAGCATTGGGACCTGACATCAAAAAATACAGAAAGTTATGTATTCTGACCTGGAAAGGACATTGTGGCTCATCCTGGGATTTTTGATGGAATCTTCCAGAATATTTTGACCTTACTCCTCATTATTTTCTGACATTTCCCTCACTTCTTTTCCCCCACAATAGAAATATTTCAGAAAAAAATGACTCCATTTTTCATCATAAAGATGTATACTAACTATAGGGTAACTTATCATTTTTAACATGGACATACACATTTGAACATTCTTCAATCGTTGTCTTATAGGGTTATGCATTCTCTTGAATTTTAGCACTTTGGTGTCATGGGTTATATTGACAGAAGTGTTTGTCTTTTTTTCCCTTCTCAATAAGAGTCTTAAAGTATTAACACAACAATACATTTGTGTTAAAAGAAAATATTCCCTTCTCTGTCCCTACCCTGCGAGCAGAGAGCTTGACTTCAAGGAGTGCTCCAACCCAGAGACACAGTTGAGATCTCCATTTTCCCATTGGTGACCTTCTAATGCAGGAGCAGCTAGGAGGCACAGGCCTCAGGTGTGGCAGAACAGCTGTCACAGGATTTTTTTCTGATTTCCTCTTCACCTAGGAGGAGGTACTGCTTATCAACCACCCTCTCTGCCCCTAACCCACAAGCAGAGAGCTTTCCTTTGAGGAGTGCTGCAAACCAGAGACTTAGATATTACCTAAGGAGCATTGATTTCCAAGAAGTACTTACACAGGCTTGCAAACCCACAGGAGGGACAAGCTCCAGCCAGAGACATCAAGAACATTTAACACTAGAGATTAACAGATGGCGAAAGGTAAATGCAAAAATCTTACTAACAGAAACCAAGATTACTTACTTTCATTTGAACCTAATACTACCACCACAGCAAGTCCTGGATATCCCAAAACACCTGAAATGCAAGATGTAGGCCAAAAATCATATCTCACAATGGAGATAGAGGAAATTAAGAAGAATATGAGTAAATCCCTTAAAGAAATACAAGAGAACTCAGGTAAAGAGGTTTAAGACCTTTAAGAGGAAACACAAAAGTCCCTTATAGAGTTACAGGAGAACACAAGTAAATAGGTAAAAGACACTAAAGAGGAAACACACACAAACACACACACACACACACACACACACACACACAAAACCCTTAAAGAATGACAGGAAAGAACTACCAAACTGGTAATGGAACTGAACAAAACCATCCAGGACCTAAAAATGGAAGTAGAAATAGTTAAGACATCACAAAGAGAGACAATTCAGGAGATAGAAATCCTAGGAACGAAGTCAGGAAACATAAATGCAAGCATCACCAACAGAATACAAGAGATGAAGAGAGAGTATCAGGTGCAGAAGATACCATAGAAAACATTGACAAAAAAAAAAAAATCAAAGAAAACACAAAATGCAAAAAGTTCCTAACTCAAAATTTCCAGGAAATCAAGGATACAATGTGAAGACCAAACCTAAAGATAAAAGTTGTAGGAGAGAATGAAGACCTCCAAATTAAAGGACCAATGAATATCTTCAAAAAAATTAAAGAAGAAGACTTACCTAACCTAAAGAAAGAAATGCCCATAACATACAAGAAGCCTATAGAACTCCAAATTGACTGGACCAGAAAAGAAATTGCTCCTGCCACATAATAGTCAAAACAACAAATGCACTAAACTAAGAAAGAATACTAAAAGCAGTAAGGGAAAAATGTCAAGTAACATATAAAGACAGGCCTATCAGAATGACAGCAGACTTCTCACCAGAGACTATGACTGCTAGAAGATCCTGGGGAGATGTCATACAGAGCCTAAGAGAACACAAATGCCAACCCAGACTACTATACCCACCAAAACTCTCAATCACCATAGATGGAGAAAACAATGTATTCCATGACAAAACCAAATTCACACAATATATTTCCACAAATCCAGCCCTTCAAAGGGTAAGAAGTGGAAAATACAACACAAGTAGGGGAACTACATTGCTGAAAAAGCAAAAATGTAATCTTAAACAAACCTTAAAGAATTCCAGCTCTAACTACAAAAATAACAAAAGCAAGAATTACTTTTCCTTAATATCTATTAATATTTATGGACTCATTTTCCAAAAAGTATGCATTTTCAAATACCATCCTTTTGCTAGCAAAATTCATGATGTCCTTATTTTAATAACTGAATAGTAGCTGGTAGGTGGTGGCACACACCTGTAATCCCAGCACTTGGGGGACAGAGGCAGGCAGACTTCTGAGTTCCAGGCCAGCCTGGTCTACAGAGTGAGTTTCAGGACAGCCAAGGCTACACAGAGAAACCCTGTCTCGAAAAAACAAGCAAAAAAATTATCTGAATAGTACTTCACATCTAAAGAAATTACATTTTTATCTACAATTCTTCAACTGAGAGATATTTAGGTTGCTTCCTGTTTCTGACTATTATGAAGAATTCTCCTAAGAGCATAATGAAATACATGTACTTGTGATATTGTGGAGTGGAATAGTTGAGTTTTCAGATAGAACTATTTCCTATGTTCTGATGAACCACCAAGTTTATTTCAAGAGTGCTTGTAGCAATGTATATTCCCACCAAGTATGGAAGAGTGATTGCCTTTCTCCACATCCTTACTTTAATATGCTCTCTCTTCAGTGTTTGATCTTAGCCATTCTGATGGGTTTAAGGTGGAATCTGAGGGTTGATTGGATTTGCATTTCACTGATGATTAAGGTGTTTTGAACTTTTCTTAATTGTTTGTTGGCCATTACAGATACCTCTGCTGAGAATTATCTATTTAGCTCTATAATCTACTTTTGTAATTTGGTTATTTTGTCTTTTGTAGTCTAACTTCTTGAGATCTTTATATATTTTATATATTAGTCCTATCAAATATAGTGTTAGTGAAGATCTTTTCCCAAATTTCAGGTTGTATTTGTACCTATTGACTGTGTCCTTTGCATTATAAAAGCTTTTCCATTTTATTGTGTCCCATTTATAACTTGTAAGTCTTAGAACCTCAAGTCTTTAGTGTTTTCTTCAAGAAAATTTCCCCTGTGCCAATAGGTTCTAGGCTATTTCCCACTTTCTCTTCTATTAGGTTTAGTGAATCTGGTTTTATGTTCAGGTAAATATGGTTCCTATTACTAGGTAGATTGTGTTGGAAAAATTAATTTTCTTTCCCTTTGGTTGTCAGTTGGAGATAATTCTGGTTGCGGGACAGCACGTTGTCTTCAATTCTACTCATGTCACTAGAGTCTTACATGGCCTTGTGCATATTGTTACAGTCTTTGTGATCATATGTGCTTTATTACTTATTTGTGTAGAAGTCCTTCTTTCGTGGATGTGATCCTCCTACAGCTGAAGGCTGATTCTTCAGACCCTGCCTTGCCATAGATAACCACACCTCTCTGTCAACCTCCTTCTATATGACAAGCATCTCTCCAACTTCCAGTTACATGGGAAGTCCTGCCTCCAGAGTCTAAAGAAGAAGTTGCTGATTGGGTCAAGTAGTTGACAAAATTGGGGGAGGGGTTTTGCTTTACCTATTCTACCTGTATGCTTGTAACATTATTACTACAATGAATGTTGGTGGACTGAAAAAAAAGACTAAGAAAAATAAACTTGAGGCTGATGTGGTATTAACCTGCAGCCCTCACAATTCTAAAAAAAGAAAATAAATGAAAATGCAGGAGTCCTGATCAAATCTAAAATACCTGTAAATGAGGACTTCTCTGTGTGTGTGTGTGTGTTTGTGTGTGTGTATGTTTATGTGTATATATATATATATCTGTTTTTTAGTTATAGCTTTACTTCCACAAAAAGACACCATGATCAACATAAGTCCCACAAGTACAAGATTTAATTGGGGATGACTAACAAATGCAGAGATTCAGTCAATTTTCATCAATGCAGGATCATTGCAGCATTCAGGCAGCCCAGGTGCAGGAGCAGCTGAGAGGTCTAAATCTTCATCGGAAGTCCACTAGAAGATGGCTTTCAGGAAGCTAGGAAGAGGACTTTAAAGGTTGTGCCTATAGATGAGTTTCAAAAAGTGCAATTGATGAAGCTCCAGAGAGTGATGGAGCTGAGGCATAGAACCCATGGAAGATACACTTAGCACAATACCCAGAGGAATCTTCACTGTCAGGTACTCTGACACTCTCAGGATCAGAGGTGAAGGGATTCCAACATCTACATCAACACCAAGAGTAACTGGAACCTGTGGGACCATGAACACAGTAACTCCACTAGCAGAGTGACTGGGGTTCTTCTGGTCTCTCTGGGATGAAGTCTTGAATGGACCTTGGGTACAAGCTCTGTAGCCAGTCTCACAATACACAGAGGAAGCTCCACTCCCAGGTGCTCTGACACTCTTAGGATCAGAAGTTACGAGGACTCAACATTTTTCCCAACACTGAGAGTAACTGGGAACTGTGAGACCAGGCACACAGGAACTCCAGCAGCAGAGTGGCTAGGGTTCCTTCTAATCTCCCTGGGCTGGTGTCCTGAGCAGACCTTGCGCACAAGCCAATCCCACAAAACCCAGAGGAATCTGCTGCATTCCCAGGTGATCTAACAAGCTCAGGGTCACTGGATCCCATAATCACAGGATCACAGAGACAGCCTGACTCTGAGGAGTTCTTATACAACCAGGATCATAGGAAGGACTGAATCCAGTCAGATTGAGCAAGGACAAGTAGCACTAGATATAATCAGAGGGTAGAGGGCAAGTGTAAGAATATAAACAACACAACCAACGTTACATGGCATCATTAGAACCCAACTCTCCCACCATAGCAAGTCCTGGACAAACCATCACATTGGAAACACAAGATTCAGATCTAAAATCACTTATCATGATGATGATGCTGGGCCTTAAGAAAGACTTAAGTAGCACCCTCAAAGAAATACAGGAGAACACAGGTCAAGTGCTAGAAGCTTTTAAAGAGGAAACACAAAAATCCCTTAAACAACTACATGAAAACACAATCAAACGGGGAAGGAAATGAGCAATACCATCCAGATTCTAAAAATGGAAATAGAAACAATAAAGAAATGAGAAATATAAAACCTAGGAAAGAGATCAGGAGTCATAGATGCAAGCTATACTGTAGAGAGCTATTTCTCTTCAAGTCAGAATCGTAATGACAGTAACTGACAGCACTTGCCTTTGGCCAATTGGAAACAGTTTCAGCTAACTGGCAGTTTATTACGTCATTCAGGTTTATAAAAGACAGCTGACTCTGAGGAGTTTCAAGGCATTCCTGCCTTAGAAGCATTTTGCTTTGACACATTTTTGCCTTAAGGCATTCTTGCCTTAAGGCATTCTTGCCTTAAGGCATTCTTGCCTTGCCATACTTTTGCTTAGAGGCATTCTTGCCTTGGGACACTGGCTTTGGCACACTTTTGCTTAGAAGCATTTTGCTTTGGGACACTCAGACTTGCTTAATAATCTTGGCATGGTTTTATCCTTAGACTTGGAAATTAATGGCAATTAGCATTCATTCTGGATTTAAGCTGTTTCTCCCTCCTATTATTCTCTCGCAACATTGTTTTCCCCTCACCTAATGTAACTTTTCCCTTAAAATAAATAAAGGCGTGATTAAGCCACTTAGGAAGGAATTGGGTCTCTTGCCTTTTAACCCTGCTGGTTGGGGTCCCCAAGAGGCGAAAGACACTATACCAAGTGAATACCAGAGATAGAAGACAGAATCTCAGCGGCAGAAGACACCATAGAAAACACTGACACAAGAGTCAAAGAAAATGCAAAAAGCAAAATTTTCCTAACCCAAAACACCCAGGAAATCCAGGAAACCATGAGAGGATCAAACCTAAGGATAATAGGTATAGAAGAGAGTGAAGACTCCTAATGTAATGGACCAGTAAATATCTTCAACCAGATTATAGAAGAAAACTTCCCTAACCTAAAGAAAGAAATGTCCATGAACATGAAAGAAGCCTACAGAAATACAAATGGACTGGGCCAGAAAAGAAACTCCTCTCATCATATAACAATAAAACCATCAAATGCACTAAACAAAGAGTTATAAAAGCAGTAATGGAAAAAAAAAGCAAGTAACATATAAAGACAGGTCTATCAGAATTACAGCAGACTTCTCACCAGAGTCTATGAAAGCTAGAATATCCTGGGCAAATGTCATACCGACACAAGTGCCAAAAACACAAATGCCAGCCCAGGCTACTATAGCTATCAAAACTGTCAAATACTATAAGTGGAGAAAACAAGATATTCCATGACAGAACAAAATTTACACAATATCTTTCCACAAATCCAACTCTACAAAGGATAATAGATGGAAAACATCAACATAAGGAGCAAAACTATACCCTAGAGGAAGCAAGAAAATAATCTTTCTACAAATCCACACAAATCTAATTTCACCTCTTACAACAAAAACAGCAGGTAGTCCAATTACCTTTTCTTACCTATCCTAATATGAACATTAATATTACCAACATATCCTAAGCAACTGAAATCCAGAAATATGAAGAATTAGAAATTTGTTGATTGTCATCCAATGGTCTCTCTAATTTGGTAATTGGAGAAATAGGTCCAATATTTTACAATCTATACATAGTTTCAGGTAGTTTGTGACAGTGTTTTGCTGTGTATAACATAAAAGTCTTGAAATCTTGCTTTTATTAGTAGTATTGTATATTTCATATTTTTACACTATACTATGTTTTTCAGAACAGCTTATATATTTCAAAAGTATTTATATACCCAAGGGAGACATAGACAATTAACTTGGGAGGTGGTTTGTAGGAAAGAACACAACAAAGATTGACACTGAAAGCTTTGGTTGACATTTGTAGCTCTTGCATCAAGTTTGAAGAAGAGTACTTTATAAGTTACTCTTTCTCTGAGGTGAATGCTTTTCCAAATTTTCACAGCCAATGAAACAGATTCTTACCCACACCTAATGTCTGTGCCACTCTCCAAGCAGAACCATTGTTCATTGAAACAGTTGGTGAATGATGTTGTGGATAGACTATCTTAATATACACACCATTTCTTAAATGAATGAAGCTTGTTCTCTGGAGCCTGAGAATAAAGTCACTCACTCAAGTCAAATAATTTTGACCACAGCAGGAAGATTGTATCCAAAAATCGTACCTACCATTCATTCCTTGGCACAGCAGAAGTGTCAGCTCTCAGCTAAGCTATGATGGAGGCAAAATCCTTCAGTGATGTGAGGGTCATTGAAGTACACTCATTAAATCGAAATCCAATGTCTAAAAATTGTTCTTATTTTGGCTTGTACCACAGTAAGAGTCAAGATTTTAAACTCTACTAAATACAAGTCAAACAAACAAACATAATCACTTTCTATATTTATGTTCATTTAAGAAAATAGTAGTAGTGATGTATTATTTTAAAATATACAATTAATATCTTTGGAGTTATTTAAAATTTTGTAAAAATTTTAAATTTTAATAGACACACTTAATATATTTTCTGATGTAATGGCCAAGTGTGAGATAGGGAAAGATGAAGTGGAAACTTCTAGTAACTTTGGAAATTTACTTATGTTACATGATTTTTTTTCTGGAAGTTGTCTAGTGAGAGGATGTTCTGCTGAAGTAGACAGAAAAGAAAGCATGTGGTCTTTTCTGGGACAGAAAATTGAGGGAGAACATGATATTTAGAGAAAATATAAATGTAAACCCACAGGCAGTGAGAGGACACTGCTTAATTGCCCTGCCTTGCAAGGCTCTGGTGCTCTTCACTAGTCATGCAAGTCTTTAATGGTCTTTGATTCTTGCTGCTTTTGATGAGTCATGCTGATTTGTTGGGGAATTGTGGTTTCTGCCAGATTGAGCCCCTGCTACTGATTCCTGATTCGTGTTTGCTTTTGGCCTGAAATGCTGGTAATTTGACAGCAAAGTTGTCCCCCAAAGAATTTGATTTGCCCCCAAAGTATTATATATTAATAGGTCCACAAATGTCACTTCCTATTAACTTCTACTACCTCTGTTTGATGGGCTAGAAGGGAGGTTGAAAGGTTTAAGAACCCTAAATAAAGTAGGTTTTGAAAAAGCTAAGCCTACAGATAGAGTCACAGACTTTGAAGAAGGGCCATGTCTCCTGTTAAGAGGACATGAAGTTGGCTGTGACTTTTTGTGGTCAATTGTGACCTATTAAATGCACAGAGGCAGACTGAGGGTGTTACCCAGTAAGTGTAGCACACACATATTTTCACTTGTGCTTGGGAGGTTATAGAATGTATTCATTTCCTGTCAAATATCAATGAGTCTTCATTGATATTTGATATATATACTTCACTTCAGCCATACAGGGAATTGGGCCTATGCAGAGAGAAAGTGGCTTGTTGAATTAATTTCAGCATGTGATATGGAGTAAAATAAACATTATTATGATTGATTACTTTTTATTCCAACGTGACAATCTAGAGTCACCAGAGAAGAGAGGACAATTAAAAGAATTGCCTCCATTAGATAGGTCTTTGTGTAAGTATATGGGATATTTTCTTGTTTAATGATTGATATGGGAGGGTCCAGTACTGTGGACAAACTCATCAGTTATCATGGATAAAAAAGGTAGACTTTTAGGCTGTATTAAAGAAAGTAATGGAGCAAGCCATAGGAACTTTGGTTGTTTGAATAAGAACAGCCTCCATAGATTCATTTATTTGATTATTTATCCACTTGGGAGTGGTAGTATTTTCAATTACTAGAAGGATTAAGAAAAGATATGGTCCCATGGATGAATTGGGTGTGTCAGTGGGATTTGAGGTTTCATGAGCCCAGTGCCATCTCTCTCTCTCTCTCACCCTGCACTTACGTATCAGTAGTAGTCTAGCTCCAGCACCATGCTCCTAGCTATTATGATGCACCAGACTTCTGAAACTGTAAGGAAGTCTCCAATTAAATGCTTTCTTTTATAACAGTTGCCTTGACCATGGTGTCTCTTCATGGAAATATAACAGTGACTGAGAGAGGGAGCAAGCTAACAAGTAGTACTCCTTATTGGTGCTTCAAACTCCTGGCTTCCCTCAGTGATGATCTGTAAGCTGTAAACCAAATAACCTTTTCATCTGCTAGGCTTTTTAAATCATGTTATTCATCCAGGTGAGAAGGAAGCAAACTAGAAAAATTACATCACAGGTAGGTACATGTGCACATCTTACCTGTAAATTAAATAAATTGTTGACATATTTCTGGTTTTAGTTATGGGTTTAGAAAATGTAGCTATACTATGCATTTTTTTCTATAAGAAGCAGTCTTACTCAGGATTTCTATTCTTACAAGGATATACCATGACCTAAGAGCAAGTTAGGAAAGAAAGGGTTTATTTAGTTTACACTTCCACCTTGATGTTAATCAACAAAGTAAGTTGGCACAGTAACAGAAGCACTAGAGGATTCTGGAGGCAGGAGCTGATGCAGAGACAATGGAGTGGTGATGCTGTCTTGCTCTTCATGTCTTGCTTATCCTGATTTCATAATGAACCCAGGAATACCAGTCCAGGGATGGTACCATCCACAGTGGGTTGGACCATCCACCATAAATGAAGAATATGATAAACAACTTGATTTTACAGAGGCATTTTTTCAAAGGAGGCTCCCTCTTCTCTGATGACTCTTGTTCATGTCAAGTTGCCTCAAAAATCAATGTTGTGCATTGAATATACTTGGTTTATTAGGAGGTGTGGACTTTTTGGGCTAGGTGCTGCCTTGTCAGAGGAAGCACTTCAAAATGGTAGTAGACTTTTCTGTTCTGCCTAGTGCAAAAGAGAGACTACTCATGGCTGCCTGACTAAGAGACAGTTTTTTCTGGCTGCAATTGGATCAATAGGCATAACTCTCAGCTTCTTCTCCAGCACCATATCAACTTAGACAATGCCATGCTTCCTTCCTTGATGATAATGAACTGAATCTCTGAACCTGTAAGCCATCACTAATGAAGTAGTGTCCCTTATGAGTTGCCTTGGTCATGCTGTCTTTGCACAGCAATGTATAACTAACTAAGACAACCAGTCATTACAGAAACTCTCCCTTATTACAAAATAAATCAATGACAGAAATTATTTGTTTTCATGTCTACAGCATAGAAACTTATTCTAAAGAGATTAATTAATGAGTCCATGACAAGCCTGACTCCAAAGACACACTTGAAATGTGGACGTGGCCCAGGAAGACCACATGGAGCACAGGAGCTTCTTAGGAGCACAGGATGAGAGAAGTACACGGTCAGGAACCTCAAAGCATTTGAGAGACATGATAAGTTACATAGGAAAAAAGTTCAGCACATCTGCATTGGAGACTCAGTGATATCTTGGGTTAATGTCATACATGAGTAAAAGACAGGAACATCTTGGGGATAGACAAACTAAAGGGGCCATAGCTGTGTTGGGAGTCATACAGAACAGTACTATCTTAGGTGCTGGAACTATGAGCATACATCCCAACATCTGGCTTATAGGGTGCTGGACGTAGAATCCAGAACTTTGTGTGAGCCAAGTAACACACTGTCTACTTTACTGTAACTCTAGCCCCACAGGATATGTTTTCCTAATATACCAAAATCAAAATTGAAGACGAGTGAAAGATCACAGGTATCTCTAAATCCAGAAACATTAAAATTACACATTAATAAGCAATGCTTATGTAAAGAAATAATAAAATTATGTAGAAGTAAAAAAAATGAAGGGAAACATAATATCAAAATGTGTGAGACACAAATATGAATTTTCCAAAAGGAAATCTTATGTACCTATTAATTCTTTTATTAAAACCAAAGAGTAGTCTTGAACCAGCAACCTAACATCTTATGTACACTCAAAAGTAAGAAAAAATGATTCAATGATAAATAGTTGTTGAAATGAACCCTAAGACTTTAACATTGAAAATAAGATATTAACAAAACTCCAATGAAAAACATTTTTTCTTTTTTTTCTTTTTTTGTGATCTTGATTAGAGCAAGATAGAAAAATATAATGTTCATTCTGTTCATCAGTTTAAAAGAAGAAATTACTATGTTTTATATTTCATACAAAACAATGAATCTAGTACCACAGACAATTATCTTTTATTTTATATTTTCTTTATTTACATGTCAACTTCTCCTTTTCTAATTTCCCTTTCAAAAAACAAACAAATGAACATGAACAAAAAGAAAAAAAACACTTTTTGCCTCCCCCATCCCCATGCTGGCCACACTTCTCACTCCCACTTATTGGCCCTGCCATTACTCTGGCACAGGACCTTCACAGGGCCAAGGGACTCTCCTCCCAATGATGACCGACTTTGCAATCCTCTACTATACACATGCTTCCAGCACAATCAGTCCCACCATGTATAGTCCTTGGTTGGTGGTTGAGTCCCTGGGAGCTCTGAGGTAAGTCCATATTGTTGTTTGTCCCAAGAGGCTGTAAACCCTTTAACTCCATTGGTCCTTTCTCTAACTCCTTCTTTGGTGACCCTGTACTCAGTTCAATGGATGGCTGTGAGCCTCAACATCTGTATTAGTCAGGTACTGTCAGAGCCTCTCAGGAGACAGCTATATCAGGCTGGAGTGCCCTTCCTTCAGTCTCTGCTCTATAGTTAGTCTCTGAAACTCCTTCTACGTGTACTTTGTTCCCCCTTTTAAGAAGGAAGGAAATGTTCACAGTTTGGTCTTCCTTCTTCTTGAGTTTGTGGGTTTTTCTTCCTGTATTTCGAACTTCTAGACTAATAATCACTTATCAGAGTGCATACCATGTGTGTTCTTTTATGATTGGGTTACATCACTCAGGATGATATTCTCCAGATCCACCCATTTCCCTAAGTATTTCATAAATTCATTGTTTTTAATAGCTGAGTAGTACTCCATTGTGTAGATGTACCACAATTTCTCTAATCATTCCTCTGTTTAGGGACATCTGGTTTGTTTCCAGTTTCATGCTATTATAAATAAGGCTGCTATGAACATGGTGGAGCATATGCCCATATTACATGTTGGAACATCTTCTGGATATATGCCCAGGAGTAGTATAGCTGTGTCTCAAGTAGATCTATGTCCAGATTCTAGAGGAACCACCAAACTGCTAAGTTTTAACATAAAAGTTGTTGCTCCAAATTATAATGAATTTACTGGAGCTAAAAAACTAAGAATATGTTTGGTAAGGTATTAATCTTAATGTAGCAAGATATAAACAATTCTGCTATAACTCCTTAGGTATTGTCAATCTGTGATATGAACTATTGTCTTAAACTTACTATGAACTTATAGATTGTAAATATGCTTAGAAAACCATGTGATCGATTATCCTGAGAACTTATAGAAACTAAGAATAATAAAGTGACAGTGCAACCTTCTTTGGGTTCTTCTAGTCTGTTTTTTGTCTGTGAGCTTTCTTTTCTTTTTCTATTTTTCTTTTCTTTCTGCTTTTAAAATTATTTAATTAGTGGTTTCACTTATTCAAATTACATTCAGCTCTCTCACACCCTCTAGACTAGTCCCCAACAATCCTTCCCCATACTCCTCGGCTTCTCCTCTAAGTAGGTTGGGGCCACACCCTCAGTATTCCTTTACTGGCCCATCAAGTCTCTACAAGACTAGGAACATCTTTTCCCACAGAGTCCAGACAATGCAGCCCAGCTAGAACATATCCTACAAACAGGCAACAGCTTTTGGGATAGGCCCTCTCCTGCCCCCTTTCCAGTTGTTTGGGACCCACATGAAGGCCAAGCTGCATATCTTCTGCATATATGTAGGGAGGCCTGGGTCCATCCTATGCATGTTGTTTAGTGATTCAGTGTCTGAGAGCCCCAAAGGTTCAGGTTAGTTAATTCTGTTGGTCTTCTTGTGGAGTCCCTGTCTCCTTAAGAACCACAATCCTTCCTCCTATCCTTCCATAAGAATTCCCAAGTTCGATCCACTGGCTGTGGGTAACTGTACCTGGCTGAGTCAGCTGCAGCTGTGTGGAACCTCTCAGAGGATAGTAATGTTAGACTCCTGTCTGCAAGCATATCAATGTATCATTAATAGTATCAGGAATTTGTATTTGTCCCATTCCAATTCAGAAGTTTTTTATCTTCTTAGACTTTGTTCATTATGGCAGAGACAGGGAAGCTGCTTATTCCTTCTTTCAAATGCCCGGATGACTGTTGTTGGCTAGGCTACTTCTTTTAGTTTGTCATGATCTAGGCAGAAATGTGGTCATTTCATTTGTACTGACTTGCCTGAAAGCAGATGGCACAGGCTCTATGTTTTGACTATTAAACTTGGAATATAGAAGCCTGAACCAGTGGGGTTTTTTAAATTAACATTTCTTTAGCATTTAACATTTCACTGTTTCTTTTCTTTTTATTTGATAGTTTCTTTATTTACATGAAATATGATCTCCTTTCCCAGTTTCACCTCCAAAAAATGAACAAATAAACAACAAAAACAACAAGAACAAACCTCTGTTGCCTGCCCCGCCATGACTGCCATCCCACCCTCTCCCACTTATTGGCTTTACTCTATACACCAAATGTGAGTATATATACATATATATGTATATATGTAAAATTGTTTGGGTTTCTTAAAGCTTGCTTCTTCCACCAAATGTGTACATGTGTCTGTGCCTGCTTTACATGCCATCAAACCCACATATCCTCCTTGGATCACTGAACACACTGTCACAGCTAGTGTTGGACAGACTGTATACAGACAGCAGACAGACAGAAACCTCCTGAGCATGGATTGAGCATGCATGAGACCACTAACCTCCACCAATGACACCCTTCCTCCAACTAGGAAACTTCTACTCTGATAGGGCTACTTTTCCAAATACTATCTATAGGCTTGTGGGGACCAATTACATTCAAACTATCCCACCTGCCTAGCTACATGCATACATATATTCATAGATGAGAGATAAACACAGGAAGAGGGAGGATTGACAGCAAGACAGAGAGTGAAAGAGAGAATGAGAGAAAAAGGATAGGGAGATAATTGCATACATAACTACATGAATATATTCATTATACATAGATACATACATACATAGAAGATGGATAGACAGACAGATAGATGTGATGACATGCTAAACCCTAAAGTCATGTTGTTCTTTACTTCTCACATACACATACACACACACACTAAGCATAATTTACTATCCCCAATTAAGACGTAAGAATTGAACATTCAAACTGCAAAATCTTTTATAAACATACCCACGAAACCCATAATGTTTATTTGATGTGCATAGATTTGATTAATGACTAGGCTTTTCTTTGTCTCTAGTTATTTTTAGGGAATGCACCCTAAAACCTTTTTCTCATACAACAAAGACAACAGGAGGTAACAATTCCTTTTTCTTAATATCTTAATATGAAAATTGATATTAAAAACATATCCTAATAGTTTGAAGTACAAAAATATGAGGAATTAGAAATTTGTTGCCTGTCATCCAATGGTCTCTTTATTTTGGTAACTGGAGAAACAGGTTCACTATTACATAATCAATACATACTTTCAGCTTGTGTGTTTGTAACAGTGTCTTGCTGTGTCCAACATAAGGGTCTGGAGATCTTCCTTCTCCTATCTCAGCCTCTCTATTAGTAGTATTGTTTACTTCAGGTTTTTAACCTATATTATGGTTTTCAGAACAGCTTACAAATTTTAAAATATTTACATAACCAAAAGAAATGTAGACAATTTAGTTGGGAGGTGACTTGTAAGAGAACAAAGAGTGCAATTGAATGCTTTCCTTGATGTTTGTAAGTCTGCATCAAATTACCACAGTAAGAGCCAAGATTTTAAGCTCTACTAAATACAAACCAACCAAACAAACAAAAACACTTTATATATTTAAGTTCATTTAAGAAAATACTAGTAGTGATGTATTATTTTGAAATGTACAGTTAATATGTTTGAAGTTATTTAAAATTTATTTTGAGAAAAATGTTTGTATTTTCAGT
Organism: Hylomyscus alleni; assembly: GCA_019843855.1. NCBI lineage: Eukaryota > Metazoa > Chordata > Mammalia > Rodentia > Muridae > Hylomyscus > Hylomyscus alleni. Next base: position 520 of record JADRCC010241131.1, on the reverse strand, counting down.
ATTGCCATAGATAAGTATCTACATAAGACTGTTAAATTGATTGTTGTTTTATATCACACAACTTTTATAATACTCATTTGTATTATTATAATGTTTTATAAATTTAAAAAAATATTGTTGGTATTGAAGGGGTTCTCTAGAAAGAGTTGGTGTACAAAAGGAAAACAAGAATGTGATTATCAATTATTATTAATTATCAATAATTAAGATATGTTTCTAAATGATAACATATTCAGATAAATTGAAATCATGGAACTTTTCACATTATAATGCAACAAAAGTTTAAAAAAGTGCAGGGCAGAACTAAGTGAAATCCCTTTGGTCACATACATATTTTCCTAGAGTCCATGGTTAGAGAAAATGATCTAAAACTCAGGATTGGTGGGTTATGTTTGAGGCCCACGTGTAGGTGGAGGATGATCTATGGAGACTTTGATCTTGGCACTCTTAGGCAAAATGAAAATTCTGAGATCCCAATAGTAAACTCCAGTCAATCATAACTGACCTTGGAAAGAGGAAG
>JADRCC010241118.1:0-18124 GCA_019843855.1 Hylomyscus alleni | reverse complement strand
ACACACACACACACACACACACACCCATACATACACACAAACACACACCTGAACCAGTAGACCTTTTAATTACAGCTCCAAATATGGTCCCAGTAACTATTACCACCAGCAAATAGTTACTAATAAGGATGCTTGTTTTAGTATTAAGTTACTCATGCTATACCTTATCTCTGGATTTCATACAACTTGACCAGTAAATATGATTTTGTTTCATAAGGAATATCAAGAAAAATTTGAAAGCCAATAAAATAATGAGAGGAGACCTAGTCTAAGACATTACACATAGACATGTAAGAACTATTTATTAAGATTCAGAGTAAAAGAGAAAAAAGTTATCAGGATCACATATGATCTTACATACACCTGTACACATACATGCCCTGCCCCACATATATATAAAAGGTATAGATGTTAATAGTTAATAGTTCTTCATAATCATGGAAAAATATGTGTTAATAGTTCTTCATAATCATGGAAAAATATGTAATGAAAGTCTATTGGGAAAATTGATATCCATGAACTTTAAAATAAATTCCAAGAAGTGAAGTCTGTAAGATATTATAGAGGAGACAGCAGAGAGCAACTTTATAATCTTGCCATGGGACAGTTGCCTCCCCAGCCAAAGAAGACTTAGAAATGCATGTACTAGCCGCTTAAAAATGAAAAACTTTGTTTGAAAAAAATCACCCAGAGAGACTGACGTCAAATAATAACTTGAAAAAAATAGTTCTGGAAAACACTTTCAAGACAAAATTATTACAAATATTTCTATTAAAAATAAGATTTAAAGCAAACAACACAGAGAAAGAATTGAGGGAAAATGGTCAACAAACACTTGAAAGACACCAACCTTGTATCCAGCCCCTGGCCCAGGGCTTGTGGCCCAGACCAGCTAAGGATGTGGTCCCACGCAAAACCACAAGCATACTCAAAACAGTATATGGGGCTTGGGTTTTTGGTGGTGGTTTTGTTGTTGTTGTTGTTGGGTTTTTTGTAGTTGTTGTTGTTTTAGGTTTTTTTATTGTAAGTCAATTGCACAAATCTTTAACATAAATTTCATAAATGTCAACATCAAAGCCAAAAAATTGTCTACCCCACCAGCGTGAGCTGAAAACCAGGACGCCACATTTTTCATAGGTAAAATTGGTTAAAATTTAAAAACTTGGTGACATTAAGTGCTGTATAAATGTGAAAATATGGGTACATACTGCTGATTACCATTTACAGCTATAAAATCTATAGCTATAAAAACTGGCATAATTTTGTGTGAGTCTCACAGACAGACTTTTATATGAACCTCACCATCAGCCATGAAACTTCAGGGTATCCAATATAAATCATATGCATACCTACAGGTACTTGGGATTTCTTGTTATTTTTGATACAGAATATTCTGTATAACCCAGGTTGACCCATGTCTTGAAATCCTTCTGCCTCAGTCTCCTAAGTGTTGGCACACCTATCTAGATATCTCACTGCATCATAGTTTATAATCCAGATATGGAAATCCATATTTATAATTCCAACACTCAGGAAGATCAATACTTCAATCTAGCCTGGGCTATATAGGGAGACCCTGTCTCAAACAAACAATAACAGGGTTTCTATTGTTCAGTCTTAGAAAGATGTTATCTACATAAACATCTTCACCTACAGAGACATGTTTAATTAAATTATGTTAAATTCATACTATAATCCAAAACAGAAAATGACTTTTTTAAAAACATGTGAACTGATATAGATTCACAATTTTTTTGAAAAAAAAATTAGATTTAATTATTTTCATTTTATATGCACGAGTGTTTTATCTGTTCCTATGTATATCCAACAAGTATGTGCCTGGTGCCCATACAGGTCAGAAGAGGGCATCAGACCCTCTGCAGCTAGAGTTACAGATGCTTGTAAGTCACCCTGTGGGTTCTGAGAATCAAACCAGGTTCTCTGCAAGAACACAAAGTGCACTTAGACTCTGAGCCATCTCTACAGCCCAAGATTCTAAATTTTAAAAACAGATTATGACATTACCAGGCAGCATACTTTTATTTACATTTTTTTAATTATACATTTAAAAGACATAAAAGGGAAAAAATGCATGTCATGTCACATTGAGAAGGACACTTGGACTCAGGCAGAGGAAGGTCTTCTCTGTTTGCATCTCTTAAGATAAGAATGCACTTGTGTTCACATCATTTTCAATTTTGCCTAAAATGTAAGGAGAATATCCTGTCTTAGCAGAGGCTGGAAATACCATACATCTACAAGTCCTTAATCATGTTGATAAAACTTCAAGTACGATTTTATAAGATGTAAATAATGTAATTATTTTGATTATATGTTTTAAGCCCTTGTCCTTAAGAGGCTTAAAAACTTTAAGAGAATTAGGTGACATAGAATATACATTTAATACACACATACAAATGTTAATAAATGCTAAGTATTAGACATACTTCTTAACCATAGGCATCAAAAGAAAAAAGGTAAAGAAAATGCCTTTAAAAATTTAAATACTCTTAACACAAGTCAATAATCAAAGCAAAACCACAAATATGTCCATGTGACTTCAGTTGTCCTTTTCTACAATGTTTATTCGGGTCATTTCTCGAGTGTCTTTTATACCTTCTGTAACACACAGCAATAACGTGGTCCTGGGCTCTATCTGTTGATTTATCTTTAGGCCTTGGAGAGGTAGATGGAGGGGGCAGACATTTTTCAGAATGATGAGAGATTGGCTGGGTGCCTGAAAAATACATCTGTCCTCAAATTCCTGTCTACCTCACAGTGCAACCAAGAGAGACTGAAAACACTCTGCCCCTAATAGTAATTATTATTCCTCTTTTTCACCCCTTATCCAGCATCTTGCTTTCTCTAGTTTCAGTTAGTCATGATGAACCTTGAACTGAAAAGGTCAAATGGCAAACTCCAGAAATTAAAAACACACACACACACACACACACACACACACACACACACACCACACACACACACACACACACACACGGTCTCTAAGTAGCCTTTAGTAAGCTATAATTTTCCTATTCTAGTGAGATATTGTTAATATCTTACTGTGACTAACTTGTAGTTAAATTTTACCCTAAATACACTTGTATAATGAAAACAGAAAATACAGGGTCCACCAATATCAAAGCTCTCAGGCTCTGAGGGAGCATTTATAATCTACACATAAGTGGATACCACTCCATGCTGAAATTTTTGAATTTAAAATTTAAATTTAAACCAATGCTACTGCAGTCTGTCGGACTTAGATTAAAACTCTAGATGCCAGAGTCTGCATAAACCAGGCTGCGTATCTTCAGGGGCCCATTCTCTCCACTTCCATTTGTAAATGTGGGAACCAAGATCCCCATCTCACTAGAGATTTTAGGAGGCTTTCGTAGGAAAGCAAGGCTGTAAATCCACACTCGGTGAGCTACAGAGATGACACGCGTACAAGCAGTGATTTTATATGTGGATCATCATTATATAGCATTTAACTTACAATATGTTCAAATTCTTAGATGTCATTAGAGAAATATGATTATCATGCATCTGAATGACGGCAGGTCTGTGACAGTCCTCTCTTAGTAAGAGCCATGAAGATAATTCGTGTCATCGTGGAATTTATACTTTATTCTCTCAGGCCCCTTTGACCACTCATCCTTTCTCTATTAAACAAGTGTTTGGAGAAAGAGTTGTTTTCCTGTTCCTTCTCCACAGAGGGGGTGAGTGGCCTTATCCTAGATCTAGTTTGTGCAGTCTTAGAGAGTTCTAGGCCTGGTGTGGGTTCTGACAAGTTCACTACTGGCTCTTGGTATCCACAAAGGCTCTTTCTCAGGCACTGCTAAGAGTCTGAGCTTCTTGTACTATAGTTGAAAATACTCTTATGGTTAAAAATAGAGCCAGAGAGACGAGCTCTCTCCAGAAGGAATCAAGTTTTAGGCATAGGCAGCTAATACCCTCTCTCTCTCTATGATGCGTTAACCTGCCCTTCCTTCACCAAAAGTATGGCTTGTCAATCGATACACTTGTTTTCTTCTTACCAACTCTATGAACACAAGGCAGGCTATGCGGTTGAGGAGGGCAGCATTCAGCAATACGAAGATGAGTCTAAGGCCATGCAGTAAAAACAAAGAAAGCTGTCACCCAGCTTCCCACAAGGCCAGCTAAGAAAGAGCACAGGAGAGAGGCAGAGGCAGAGGCAGATGGTGCCTGGCATCCAATCCAGCCTCCGCTTAAAGCCTTCCACCATGTAGCAACCATCTGGACTGGGTTCATGGCTGGGGACGTGCATTAGAAGCTGAGGTAGAGATCCGAAGAATGTAACTCAGCAATGACTGGGGAAGAACGGGGTGATGGGATAGCAGCAGAGGGATGCTTGGCTGGGTAGAGGAGTCAGTCTTTGCCAACGGTTCTGCTGTTCTGTGCACATTAGAACCGGTCACCACAGAACATTCTAATTTGAAATGATCTGAAGTCATCTGTTTTCTTCAAGGCCTGGTGTTTAAACAGTAGAGTCACCTTGTCTTCTCTTAAAATATCATTAAATATAATAATATCTATTAAGTTGTTATGTTTTTCTACATTAGAAATTTAATATTCCTATATACCTGCACACACATATATATGTATATAGCATGCACATCGTATATGTGCAACACATAACAAAATAATCTATAACATGAGAGGATTGGAGATTTAGATCTTTATGTTCTGCAGAAAAAAAAATGTGGGAAAATTTTGAGCTGTCCAACAAAAGGGAATTACCCAAATAGACTGAAAATTATATATAGTGCCTTGCAACTTGTACATTAAATACATGTTTTCAGAGAACAATGATGCATAAAAATGCTTATAGTGCAAGTAGAGGATTTCAAAATTGCACACAGAACACAACCCCAATTCTGGTTGGGTGCCCACTTCACTCTCCACCTTCCTTTTAAAAGGGAGTCTCGTGTGGAAACTGGCCTTGCCTGGCCTTTTACATGGTGCTGGGGATCGGAGTTCAGGTCTTCATGTGTGTGCTTTACAGACCAAGTAAGTCATCTCCTCAGCCTTATGAATCTGGGATTTTAGGAAAACTAAAATCTGTGTCCAGGGACCACAGCCACATGGGAAAGAGGACTCTCCTCTTCCTTTAAGGAAAATGTCTTTGCCTTTACAAACCATATCTCGTTCCAGTTTCTAACTCCCTCTTATTTCCAATTTGCTCTTGACTACTATGTTAGTCTCTCTCCTGTTTATTTGTTTATATTGTTCGTCTTTTTGTTCATCAGGACTAAAGAGCTCTGACCACCCTTCTTACCTATACCATGAGTATGATGATTTCGTCTCCCTAGGGATGGAAAATGAAAGTCAGAAGGGTGTCTGTGATCTGGCCAAATTCACACAAGCAAAGCATAGTGGAGCTAGACTTGAACTCTTATCTCCTGGCACCAAATCAGGCGACTTCTCTAAGAATGAATAGATATGAGACAGAGATATAAGTCAGAGTCCCTTTGCTAGAGGACCTCCCTCAGCAATAGCTTTCAAGGAAAGCAGGTCAACCGGGAGGTCCCCCGCTACCCCACCCTTCCTGCTGTCCTCTCTGGAGCGTGTGCATGCTGTCTGCTTAATTCACTCATGGCTCGGTGCCACAGCATACATAAACAAGCGGGGAAAGCCTCTGCAGAGGAATCTTGGTGCCCAAATGGAGCAATTTGTCTTCTGAAATTATTGTTTGAAATTGTTTATGTCACTTGCCGAGTTTCTGTTCTGTACTTCAGAACCTGTTGGCAATGCACATACACACACACAAAAAAAACTGCCCGGCAGCTGAGCAGTTCTTCTGGGCAGAGATTCCGGGTGACGGTGGGACCTAGAGTCTACACAGCCCCCAGGAGATTCACAGAAGCCTAAAGGAGCACCCTGAGAATTATGGGGTCCTCAATGTGTGCTGGATCCTGCTGCAAACGTTTAACCTTATACCATCCTATACCATCCTATAAGGAGCGACAGTGTGATCCCCGATTCTTAGGTGGAACTGAAGCACAGACCCTGTGGCCTGTAAATAGAAAAGCTTGGGCTTGCGCATGCGTGCCCTTGGCTTCAGAACCCAGACTTCCCACTTCCCTGTGATGCTTTCCATAAGCACCCACACATGGGCAGGAGCCAGAATTCCAAACCACTGAACTTTCCCCGTACTGAAGGCACGCGCTGCAAATCTCGCCACTTCCACGACAGACGTGCATGCCGCTGAGAATCTGCCGAGGCCCTCCTCCTCCCTCTAAGGCCTTGACATATTTTAACATGAAAGTCGTAAGCTCACAGACCTGGCAGCTTTGTGAGTGAGAGAGAATTCCTTTTGAGGCATGAATTAGTCTTCTTCAAATGTTTTGACAAACCGAGAGTGTGGTGCTTAGGGGAAAGAACAGCTTCGCAGTGTTTGTGTGAACGGACATCTCTTTGAAACAACTTGAGCCTTTGCGTGAGGCTAGGTCATTGAAGTAACGGCTCGAGGATCGAAGGCCACACTTGGTCGGTATTCTGTTTGTGTCGATCCTCCAAATGCCTGAGCTCGAAGCAGGCTCAAGTAATGTCACCTATTCTCCTGAAAGGAGGCCGAGAGTCAAGGCACCCCTGAGGCTCAGGAAAGGACACAGTGCACCTGGCCTTACCCTTTCTGTGAACACATGCCTGCCTATGCCAGCCACTAAGCCCAGCTCCACCCCCTGATTCCCCCTGTGCAACAGGCAGGCAGTCTAAAGTCTTACAAGGAAGAGTTACTGGTGCCTATTTGGGTTCAGCCTAAACACAAAGATAACCCCTTTCTCTCAGGCTTGTAGGTAACCGTGTCTGCAACTGAAACAGGCAGTCTATGACCTATCCATTCCAGTTTTCTAGCTTTGTATAGGCTGCCCCACTTTCACTGGTCTGAGCAATATATCTTTTTGCCCCAAATAGGAATATGGGAGACCCTCAAGTGACACAAAGGCCTTTTTTCCTAGCTTTAGATAACACCAGATACAGGGTGGCTTTTGACGGGGGATCCTCCCATAAGATGAGCAATGGAGAGCGCTAGGGATGACATGTGTCTGTGTCAGCTCTAAAACCACCAGTATGACTCTCGCTCCATCTATCCAGGCATTCACCCATCTATAGGCCAGCAGCCCTCCCAAAAGGGCCCTAAAAGGCAGCAGCCATGCCAAGGGCAGGAGAACGTGAGGGTGCATCTAGTTTATCCCAGGTCAACATTAGCACAAAGGAGACGGCCAGGTAGATATATGGTCATGACTGTCCTGGAGGGGATAGTGTCTTCAGCTGGCTGCCTCTTCTCTATCCTTTCTCTGTCATGCCAAGGGTTTGTGACTTGCCAGTGTCGTATAGAGTGCGGCATTGTCAGTAGTAACTTGAACTGCTTTTTGTGTCTTGCTTCACCCAGGCTCCTAAGCATGCCAGTGCCCGGTGACTCATCTTGGTTATGCACAGTTTGGCCAACTCTTAAAACTCTGGACCCACATGTTGAGGAGTCTTTGAAAAATAGGACGAAATTTAGAAGTTGATGAGAGCCTTGCATGCTAATGCATGCCCCGATGCCAGCACCCAGGATAGTCAGAGGCAGGGGGAATCACAAGTTTAGGCCCTGCATAGGTCACAGAATTAGATACCATCTCAAAAGAGATAGAAAAGAAATTAGATGAAACAAAAGCAGATCTCAAAGCAGCCCTTGGTGATGTCAATGGTTTCTGCCACCAGTGGAATCTCTTCATTACTAACACTGGGGATCTTTGTGAGAAAAGAAAATTAAATAATAGAAAAATTTGAAAAGCTGTTTAGCAGCAGACTGCTAGTCAGGCTGTGCTGGTGTGCCCTCCCTGTGAAGCTCAAGGAGAGGGCCAGGACTTGAGCAAAGATATCCTGGGACTAGAGGCTGGACACCTCCATTAGAAGTGCCTGTCCACTCTGAGCCCATTCCCACCCAGTGCTGACCAACCCCAGTTGGTCATGCTCAGTTCATGTGGCAGAAGCTGCCATCAGGTCACACGGTCAGAAGCAGCCATCAGACTTCTGGTTACATTTCCAAACTTCCCGGGGAAACCTAATCTGGCTGGGTGGCTAGCCAGCCTTGAAACAAATGATGACCAGGAAGAAAGGGCACCAAGGGATTCATCAGAACTACACAGGAAATGCTTTTTGTCCCTACCGCCCCTGGCTTACCCCACTATACACACACACACACACACACACACACACCTTACATAGGTGGAGCTTTAATCACAACTGGATCCCTCAGTCTGGAAGTATTTAGACAAGCAGTGAGTGATTAGCAAACATTGAATGAATGAATGAATGAATGAATGAATGAATGAACGAACGAACAAGGGCTGGTGAGATAAAACAGCAGTTAAGAGCATTTACTGTTTCCCAGCATGCATGTTTGAGCAATTCACAACCACCTGTCACTCCAATTCCTAGGTAACCTGTCAGCTCTGACCTCTGAGGACACCACACTCAGTTGTACATACCCACACACAAACACACACTTAAAAACATAACAGTAAACCTTTTAAAAGTCTCTCAGAGAGGGCGCGTTAGTTTGGTTTCTTTCTTTCTCTCTGTCTGTCTGTCTCTTTTTCTGCTTCACACCTGTCCTCCCGATCCATCTTTCCCTAATTTGGCATTAAGTCAAAGTAAGTGCCTTTTGCTCTTTTTCCACATATCCACCCTCTTTTTTCCATTCCCAAGTGGACTTCCATGATTTCTTCCATGATGGATCGTGACAGTCTCCAAATGAGCCGTGGGTCTCGATCATGTCTGCATCGTATTAGTCATCTAAAAACATACCAATGTTACTATATTACTCTGCAGGAATAATTGTAAGTGTTTGAGAAGAACATCTCAGGTCCTCGCCAGTCTCCTGTCTCACCATGGCCCATGGGGACTCTTTCCCTAAGCGATGCCAACTCAGAGATAAGATTTATTTTGTGAGTCTCAGTGGAAAATGATAGTAACAGGCCTTTGTTCAAAAACAATTAAGAATTTTTAGATGTTGATAGTCTCACAATAAACTAAGTCAGGCAAGGGCTTTCTAAAAATGGAGCCCACAGCAGCATGGGTCACATGCTCGGGAAGCTAGCCCTGCCAAGATGTGCCACGCTAATCCGAAATTCAGATCTTATACACATTATTCTATTGGTCAAGAATTTTTTTTGTTTGGAGGAACTGGCATGATTATTCAGTGGCCAAGAGCATTTGCTGCTATTCCAGAGTACCAGTGTTCAAACCCTGTACCCACATTGGCTAGCTCACAAGCACCTGTGGCTCCATTTCCAGGAGAGCTGGCACCATCTTGTGGTCTCCTTAGCCACCCATACACATGGCACACACTTTAACAGACACATAACTAAAAAAGTAAAAATAAATAATTTCCTGTGCCACACAACATTTTTACTCTTGAAAGTGTTTAAGGCTCACACTTTCTGTCTTTGGTAGAAATGCATCTTTAATGACTAGACCTAACACTTTCCTCACCTAACGATGCATGTTTCCTCATCCTCAATATCTAGAGAGAAGAGCAAAGAGCACAGAAGTTTTAAAGATGCTTTGAGGTTGAGGAAGCTGAGATCAGGAACATGTGATCCCTAGTTTGGCCTGTTCTCCGAAGGGTACTTGAGACCTGGCTTTCATAATTGGTCCCTTAGAAGCCACAGGAGAGCCCTGCAGTCAAATCCCACAGGCTTTACTTGGCCTTTGAATGTAACACTAAGAACAGTTACAAGAAATAAAATAATCTCATGGTGGAAAACGCTGGAGATAAAGAAAAATCTCAGAGCTCCAGATTTAGAGGCTTATAAAGATAGATGCTTGTCAAACGCAAAGCCAACTGTCATAAAACACCAGCTCTCCAAGGAGCCCTGGAGCTCACAAGCTCATCTCTCTCCTTCTACAGGGAAAACCAAAACCGGTGAGATGAAGCATCCTAGCTGAGATCACGTGATGGATGTGCAGTGGGAGGGAAGAATGGTGACTGGTCTACTGGACTGTCATGTGACTTGCCAGGCACATCTTGATGATATGTTGAAGCAAACAGAACTTGGGGACTTCTAACCACTGCTATTATATATTTTGCTTATTTGCACAGAAGAAATTAAATGCATGTGTATTTTATATTTGGCAATGTTTTTGCTGATTCTTTGAGAATTCTAAGCAAGGCAATGATGACACATGCCTTTAATCCCAGCACTTGGGAGGCAGAGGCAGGCAGATTTCTGAGTTCTAGGAGGTCAGCCTAGTTTACAGAGTGAGTTCTAGGACAGCCAGGGCTACACAGAGAAATCCTGTCTCGGAAAAAAAAATAATTCTATGCAATGTGTTTTGATCATATTCACCCCTCAAACTCTTCCCATCTCTCCCACGCCACCTACTCCTCCCACACCACTTTATCATCACTTCCCTTGCAATTTTGAGATTTATTATTATTATTATTATTGTTATTATTATTAATTATTGCTTTCCAATCAAGATCTTTCTGTTTTTTCTCCCTCCTCCTTTCCCCCTCCTCTTCTTCTTCTCATTGTATTCTTATTCTTATTCTTATTCTTATTCTTATTATTTATTTCCTCACCAAGTTTCCCGTATATTTGTCAAGCTAGTCCAGGGAGTGAGGCTTGCTCTAGTGTGCAGTCAGCTTATAAAGAGGGCTCATATAATGAAAGAAAGTGATGCAACTCATTTAAAAATCTGCAACCTCAAAAACATACAACGCCCTGGTTCTTCCATTGTCATCCATAGCCTGTTGTTTTCCTATTCATGTAAAATTTCAATTACAATTAAAATTCGAAAATGTTTACAATTAGATACAGGAACACACATCTATATAATCCCAGACTGAGGAGGGAAGAAGATGTGTTTGAAGGCAGCCTGGACTACATTTCAGGTTCAGGGCCAGACTGAGTTAGATAGCAAGATTATGTCTAGAAAGGAGAGAAAACAAGAAACCAAAAGGCCTGGTGACTGCAAGCTCATAGGTAAGGAGGCTGGCTTACTTTATTATTATTGGCCAGAGAGGCTTACTTCCTTTATTATTCTTTATTATTATTGTGAAGGGTTACTGGAGTGTTTTGGTTTATTTAGTAACATTTGGAAAGTTGTTTTGCATTTTCTACATTGCCAAGGAAAAGACAAACTGCTATTTGTGGAATACTGGAAAGTGGGAAGTGACTTTGTGAATGGTGGGTATGGAATTCTTCTTACACAACTGGTCGGTCATCCTACATTTCATGACTTTTATTTTCCTTTGTTTGTGAGATAATATATCACATGAGAGAGAATTATAAATTATGCCATAGCCTTGGTGAACTTTCAACATAAATGAATCTGTAAGTCATAAAACGTGTATCTTGTCAGACCAAGTATCTGGGTGCTTCCCTGGAGATGAGAGCGTTTTCAGAGGCCATGGAGGCTGTAATAGGTAAAGTTGCATGAACCTTCCAAGCAAAGACAAGGAGAATTCATAATACATGCATGGAGGGCAATCATGTGGGGGAAATGAAAGTAACATGTATAAATGTAAGCAGAGTATCCATGGCAACATGGGAGGGGTTGGGCAAAAGTAATGTTCTTAGCAATGGTAATTTATTTGGAGAAAGAAATAGATTCCAGGAATATTAGTGATTATTGCAATGATGAAACTTTGTAGGGTCATGAAGCACAATAGAAAAAATGGACAATAAGTATTAAGGAACACAAAGGCACCTGGTGTCATGGTGGAAACACAGAGATACCTTGTATCCTTGTCTGGAGACAAGAGTAAAGGTGACTGCTTGCTCTGCCATACTACTTGGAGAAAGACAACTGTCTCCATCTTGAATGACAGCAGATAGGCTTCCTGGCTTCTGTTAGACCTCCCAGCTCTGTCCTCACAGCCAAAATTGAGCCACGGGTTGCTAATAAACCCATGCTTGTATAAGTTATTCTCACAGTGCTTGCTACTTCCAATTTTATCTAAACAGTTGAACAAACAGTCAGCCAGTCATTCTGAAAACCTCACAACGAAGTCTTGTTGTAGAAGCAAAAAGTCTGTTTTATTTTCTTCCTTTTGTCAAAATCAAACAAAAGTATAAAGATGAATTTCCAATAAAGGAGCTTGGTGAATAAACAGAGCAGAGTCGCAGTCTGGACACACAGAGAGAGTAAAGTTGCCTCTCCTTGTTTCAGAACAAAGAGAAAGCTAAGGGTAGGCGTATTAGGACAGAAATCTGCATGGTTCATTTTGAATGAAAGCTCATTGGCACATCCATGCTGGAGGGACCTGGCAAGCTTTGATTGGCCAACAAGATGCTATTGTGGCAGCTGATGGTCCTGCATCATAGCTAAGCAACAGTCACCTGAGTGATTTCAGCACTTCCTCTTTTTCCCATGGTCCCTCAGATCCATTTCAGTGGTCTGGGACAGAAATGACCTATTCTGTATAATGCAGTTCATAAGCCCTGCCCCAATCCTTCTCATCCCCTCCCTCCCTCCCTCCCTCCTTCTTCTTACTTTCCTTTTTTAAAAGTCTAAGCATGATGGTACATAGCTATATTCTTAGCTACTCTAAAGGCTGAGGCAGGACTGATTGATCCTTATACACTAGGACCAGTTAGGCCATGCATGACTTCAATCTTTCTTTAAGAATGCTATCTACTCCCTGTTGGGGGAGACAGGTCATGATGGGAGTGAAAGTATGACCTCACAGGCCATTTTGTAACAATACCATTGGTCTGTCACACAATTCCCCTCCTAGGGTAGGACTTGGTGTGCTCTTCATTTGATACATCTTATTTTCTATTAAGGACACAAAAACCCATAACCATCACTGTAACACACGCACACACACACACACACACACACACACACACACACACGCATGCACGCACACATACACGCATTTATTCTTGCAATCAAAAAGTTAAAGCTTTTCCTTAGCCCATATTTCTTGCCCCTCCTCTGTCTACCTTCCATGTCCTTCCTTCCCTTTGCTCCTGCCCTCCCTCTGTCTACCTTCCATGTCCTTCCTTCCCTTTGCTCTCTCTTCCCTAAATCCTTGGAATGTCCACAACTGGTTCGTATTCAGATTAGAGCACAATGAGGTTCATCTACCTATGGCATGCAAATATTCGGGGCTTCCTTCGATTCAGTTACAGGAATGAGATACGCTACTCGATATTGTTTAACCTGCTGAGATCTAGCTCCTGCAAGAAATAGTCATCAAATGACTTAGGACTTCTAAAATATAGCTCTGTAAATGCAGTGGGGGGAAATGGAGGCTCAGTCTACAGAAGATACGCTCTACTGTACAGTATACATTTAAATCAGATATAAACTCAGTTTGCATCAAACACAATTAAACATTTTAAGGTGAGAATATGAAGGAAGAAAAAAAGGTTGAGGTTATAGACATTTGAATATGATACACTTGATATCTAAAATGAAATTAATGTTTATTGGAGCAAGTAAGAGACCTTAGAGTTTTTTGTAGTCAGTTGGCCCTTGGAGCTCTGGGACACCCCTCATATTGCCTCAAGTTGTTTAGCTCTGGCCATGTGTATGCTCTTTGCTTCCTCTGGTAATCCTTGTTTTCTTCTCCCTATTCCTCTTTCTTTGTTATTTTCTATATCAAGTCTATTCCACCTTCGTAAGAAAGGATAATAAAGGCAAATTAACAGAAAAAAACCAAGGAGGCTTTATTGGGGGAATCTGGGAGGAACTGGTGGGATGGGAACTAGATTTAATCATGTTTCACTGCTATGTGTGTAAAAATTCTCAGGAATAAAGACAAATTATTATTTAAAAAAAGAAATTAATGTTTAAAAATAGAGCCTTTTTTATAATACTATACTAAAATTAATTCCAGACACATCGAGAGTCAAATACAGAAAACAAAACCATGTAAATGTAAGGTTAGGGAGATGGCTAAGTCAGTAAGGTGGTTGGCACACTTCGGAGTTCGCATCCTCAGCATCCACGTACACGCCCCCATGCAGAGCAGTGTGCCCTTGCCATCCTAGAGCTGGGGAGGCTGAGACAGGTGGGTCACTGGAGCTCTCTAGACGAACTGGTGACCTCGGGGTCAGTGAGAGATCTCATCTCAAAAAATTAATCAGGGAGTAACAGAGGAACATAACCAAAGTTGATATCTGCCCATGTGCATACAAACAAACATCCGCACATACACTACACACACACATACATACACACACACACACACACACACACACACACATGCACACGGGTATACAAATATTGTACACACAAACAAAGATAAATATGAACGTGAACACATAAGTGATGAACAGCCACCAGAAATGGAGATCTCTCTGAGTCTGTAGCAAATGGAGAAACCATGAAAAATTTCTTAATTTTTAAAGTTTTATTGTATTTCTTATTTCTGTATCTACAAACTCCTTGCATATGTGGTGCCCACAGAGGCTAGAAGGCAGTTTTGGATACCCTGGAGCCTGAGTTACAGGAAGTTGTGAGTCACCCCACGAAGGTGCTTTGAGCTGCCAGGCCATCTCTCCAGTCCTTCATAAAAGAGTTCTTAAAGGACTGCATACAGAAATATTAAGTGCCCGAGATCATCACAAATAAAATTGAAATATAAACTGGAAAACAAGGAAAATTTACAACATAGATGAATACGCTTAGTGTGCTTTAAATATAAATAGCTTGCCCGAATCTATACAAAAAATATCCCCCAAAGGATGTTTTGCAAAGAATGTTATTGGGCCATTTGCCAAAAATGGGAAAAATATTAATGATTAATAGACATGAAAATATATTTAACTCATTAACGGCACTGCAATAAAATATCATTACTGTTTATCAAGTTAGCAAAGCCATTTTTCCTTAACAGTGTCCTCTGTGACTACAGAATGATCCATGTTTACTTATGGGAGAAAGAAAGTAGATCTATAATAAAAGAGACAAGAGTTGGAGTCCAAGGAACTTCTAAGAGGTCACTAAAGACATATACATCTGCACAAGAAGTGGCACCTTTGTAAGTTAAAAAGCAAGACACTAAGTACTTTGAAAACACATCTTAGGTAGAGATGTAGCTCAGGGATAGAGCACTTGCCATGAAGTCTGGAAGCCCTTTGTTCCATCTCCAGGACCAATCAAATCTCGTATTTCCATTTTTGTACACAATATTTTCTCTTATTTATATATTTATACACTTATGTATTCATATATTCATAGGGCCAGGAATGGAGGTCAAGTCCTGTGTGTGTTAGACAAGCATCCTACCACCGAGCTACACCCCTGCAAGTATTTCTATTTCTATATCTGCATGTTCCTCAAAGCTTATTCTCATTTAACCCCAGGCTTACTAAGCAGTATTCTACTGGAAGGGTTTGAGGGATACTTGCCGGGTTTGTCAGGGTCGAAGGGAAGCTGGGGAAATGCTGGTGGGTTCCCACCTCACCTTTTCCTTCAGTAGAATTGCAACTGGGGGTCCAATGTGACTGAGGGCTGTTTGAGCTCATAGCAAGAACAGCTTCCAGAGACGCCCATGCTGGACTCCAAAATGAGCCATCGCCCACAAGAGCATCACGTTTATTGAGACATGGCTTCCTCCCTCTGTCAGCCAGGTAACAGACTCAAGCCCATTGTTTGGCTTTTGGTAACAATCTTTCTTTGTTGATAGCAAGTGGAAAGTTTTCCGTTCCTTTCTTGTTCCCTAGCAATGTGACATTTTCAAACAGTAGCACAAACCTCTTTAAATAGCCAGGATCCATTTCCACTCTACCGTGACTCAGTAACAGCTACAGGATTCTTCTCAAACTTTCCTAAAAATGTCATCTTTGGGCTAGGCTCAAGAGGAACATTTCAGCCATGGAAGCACATTTTCCACTCTGTCAGGAATGAGGGAGAGCATGGGCTTGGAACATAAAGTGTTTTCCAGTCCTCAGAAAAGCAACACTTCTCACCAAAGCCATAGCAACCACTCTGTGATGCTGTGCACTCTGATCACTCAGGAGCCTTGAGTTCTCGTCAGCGCCTGGGAGTGGGGGGGATATCACCTGTGTTCCTCAAAACAGCTATCTGGCTGCCTATGGGCTCCACAGAGAATGGCATCCTCTAAGGTTGTTGCCATGGGGACACTGTAGGCAGTGATTCTGAGCCAAATGTTCTCAAGGCTGAGTTGCCAAACGGACGGACAGGTAGCATGACACTTGCCAGATGTTCTAAGGGCACCTGATTCTATATTTAAAAAGAGTTATCCCGCTACATGGGGAGCTTAGTTAAAACACAAATTACAGGGCTGGAGAAATCGCTGCTCTTGCAGAAAACAAGAGGGCAGTAGAGTTCAGCTCCCAGCATCCCTGTGGTGGATCATCACTGTTTTAACTCCAGGGCTCTGATGCCCTCTTATGGCCTCTGAGGAGGAGGTACACATATGCACATGCAGGCCCTCAAACATAAAGTGAATCTTTAAAAAGACGCCCACAGCTGGACAGTGGCGGAGCACACCTTTGATCCCAGCACTTGGGAGGCAGAGACAGGCGGATTTCTGAGTTCGAGGCCAGCCTGGTCTACAGAGTGAGTTCCAGGACAGCCAGGGCTACACAGAGAAACCCTGCCTTGAAAAACCAAAAAAAAAAAAAAAAAGAGAGAGAGAGAGTTCATGTTTTCACATCCAAATAGTTCTGTTTGAGACTTCTACCCATAAGGCCAAATTTAAATGTCCAAAATCCCACTAGGGAATTCATCCTTACTGAACTTTCACAGCCTCAGCTGAGCTGCTGATAACCTCCAGGGCTCAGGAGCTGTGATGTAGGATGAACACCTATTCCCACATGGTGATTGCGAAGTTATATCCAACTTCTTTCTCCAAAACTGAGGTTTCCCCATTCTTGGTGATGACTGGTCCCTTTAACTTCCTTCCTGGAAGCCATCATCATCAGAAAGACAGAGAGAACGAGAAATGGATAGAAGCAGTGAAGCCGTAAGCCAGTTCTGTTTCTTCGCCCACCTTCTGCTTTCCCAGCCCAATGTGTGAACTGAGTTACCTGTGCCTTGTGCCTTCCATTTCTGCTTCTTAGAATGGTATGCCCCATCCCGGGCACAGCAGCCTTTTGTCAGGGCCCTGTCTAAGAAGCAGGCTTCTTTTGAAAGATCCTGGCTGGTATCCCCATTGTGACCCGAGATATCCATTCCTAACCAGAAACAATCAGGGAGTTTTCTTTCTGTAGCCACTTTTTGAGACAAAGTCTCACTATATTAACCAGGCTGGCCTAGAAAATCTCGATCCTCCTGCCTCAGACCTGTGTGTGCTAGCTTATAAAAATGGGTTACCATATCAGTGAAGTCATGTTGTTAACATAAGGTATTTGGTAACTTGGCAGAATTCAGGAAAAAGATTAATTCATTGGTCCCATCCCATTACCACTTCCATTAATCATGCTGCTCTAAAGATGAGAATATTAAAACCCAAAGACACTGTTACTGTGCCTAAGGTAGCTGAGTGCAGGTAGATGTGATCTTCCAGACCATTGCATTTACCCCATCATGCTACTTCTCTTTGGCCTCAAGAGAAGCCCGCCTAGCAGCATTTGTCATATAGAAAAGATTTGTGTTTATGTCATAGGAAAAAATGTCGTGATGTCCATCACTCCCTATGTTCCTCTCTGACTGAAACCCTCAGATGCACAATGGCACCTGGCCCTTCTCCCTCCTGGAAAGAGGCAAGTGTCTCTTCCCAACTTGCACATGTGTGTACTGCATACACATGCTTGCCTCCTGGGAAGAGGCAAGTATCTTCTCTCAGGTCACAACTTCAGCTGACTTTGTCACAACTTGTTGACTTTGGTCTCCCAGTCCTGCCCCAGCTGCATGCAAGAGTCCAGTCCTACCCTTCTGATGTATCAGACCTGCGTATGTGTATAGATCACAATTAAGTCAATTATGTCATTCAGCAGGAAGCTGCTTCTCTGACCCAATAGGATTTATACCTCTTCTTTGATGAGAAACCATTAAGTTAAAATGGCTCCCCTGCTTTGGGAACATGGGTGCTTACAGTGCTAGAACCCACCACTTTGTCCTGAAGATCATTTGGAAACAGTCTGACAAAATACTTCACACACACACACACACAAAAAAAAAAAAA
>JADRCC010241109.1:0-13092 GCA_019843855.1 Hylomyscus alleni | reverse complement strand
CTCTCTCTCTCTCTCTCTCTCTCTCTCTCTCTCTCTCTCTCTGTCTCTCTCTGTCTCTCTCTGTCTCTATGTGTCTTTTTCTCTGGGCACACACACACATTCCTGACAATAGTACATGTGACAGGCTGGGAAATCTAAGATCAAGGTGTGGGCAAACTGAGAAGACACCAATGCTCAGATCCCCACCCTCATGTCTTTCCCAATTACAAACAGCACATTTTTTCTCATCTCTGTGAGGGCATCACTGAAAATGAGTTTAGTTTAATCGAATTTCCTTATTTGTTTACTAATTCATTCGCTCAGAGAACATATGCACAAGTTCTGGGTTCCCTTCATAGCACTTCAAACAAAACCTCTACAACCACAACTGTTTTTTTTTTTTTTAATTCATGAAAGAAAGTGTAAGTCAGTAATCAACACCCTCCCTGCTCTCTCTCCATTCTGACAAGGGAAAGCTATGAAAACCTCAGTGAAACACTCAATGGTGGCTCCTCTTGACGTTTGAAAACTCTGGGGTCTTCCCTTCTGGTCTAGTAATTTTATCTCCCACCAAGGCATCTCCATGGTTGGTATTGTCAAAAAGAGAGTAAGATTCTAACCTTAAAAACAACTGTTGGTCCTCTGAGCTGAGTTTTTATTTTCTTATTCTGAATATAAAATGCAGTGAAATGACCACATTTACTTTTTTTTCTTCTCAAATGGGTGTACCTACATTTCATTTTGAGAATATTGTTTTCCCTTAGTAAATGTCTTTCCTGCTCTCTGAGACTTCAATCTCTGCTTTTGAACAGCTTGCTAGAGGAGCCTGTTTCCCAAGCACAATGGCCTTGGCCTTTCTAGGGAAGACAAAGGGCCAAATTAAAGGCACAGCTGGTGACTTGCCACGGGCTGGGCAGGGGAGAGCTAGTTAGTATTCACCCATTTACCTCTGCCCAGTTGGCAGGCTTCCATTTCTCTCTTTTCTCTTCCCATGAAGGCTGGAAGTAAAAAATCAGTAGGTTTTCATTGTACTTTGAGCAGCTGGGCTATCAGCAAGGGCCTGCCTGGATTTGCCTTCCTTTGGGGGTAAAGATGAGAAGGCCCAGAAACAGAATCTCAAAAACAGGAAATGCAGCAGATAAGTAACTTTCAACTCCTTGTGCACATATCTTTCTCCCTTACAAACAGCATGTATTTCCCTCTATTTCTAGGAACGTATGATTTTGTTGGGAGATAATTCTTGCTTTGAAAGCATTGTAAACAGGGTAAGTTACAGTCTTATAGATAGGGCACAGACTCTGGCTTCCTTCTACCAACTAGGCCCTACTTCCTTATTCAGCTACAAATTCACTGAAGGATAAGTCCATTGATGAGGTTAGCATCTTCAAGGCCCAATGACCTTTCTTTCAGTAGCACAACCAGCTGGAGACAAGACTCCAACGTGTGGCTGTTTGAAGACCATTTTGTGTCTGAACTATAAGAGCCGCTGAAGCCAAGACTGGCTGTGTTCACCAAGTCCAGATATTTTTCTTAGACACTCACAACAAGTGTGGTTTTCCTTGGGCTCCGTTGCAGTGAAGTTGGGGAAAGAGGCTGAGTTCTAGCTTGTGGAATACGGGTAGAAGTATTATTTGCTACGTCTTGCTTTGGCTCAAAAATATAATACTTTGAGTTCCTTTCTTCATCCTCCCTCCATTTATCACCAATGAGCTGCATATTATCCACAGGGACTCTAAAGCTCTCAAGGATGACAAAAGCAGTAGATTTTTGGAGGAAATCTGCTGAGGGGAACTATCAGGAGCATCTGAGTTGGGCTTTGCCCGAGGGAACTATAAACTTGGTGTTCTGTCACTGAAATTTGAGGTTTATTCCTTGGAACTATAGCAGTCAGCCTACCCTGACTAATATAGTAAGCTATGAGAACTCCACTACTCAGCGAAATGACTTGTAGATAGTAGTTACTTGCAAATGTATCTTCAATATATTCATTCCTGTCCCCACTTTAATTTGTCTTGGTTCACAATTAACACTTGGGAATACTGTTAGATCCAGGGCTGATGTTTCAGCTTGAGTACTATTTTATGATACATTAGACGGATGGGGTAATGGGCCATGAGCTTAACATTTTTAACATAGTTTTAAATGAGCTGTTTCTAATATTAATATATATATAATATATTAATATATACATATATACACACATATACATAATATATATGTATACACACACATATATATGTGTGTGTGTATATATATATATATATATATGCCACCAAACCTTTAGGACTGAGGTGGGTGAGGGTAAAAAGAGAGGGCTCAATTGCTCAAAACTTTGTAAATCCATGTCTTAGAATGGAGAATACATTCAACATTCTCACAAGATTTCAAAGACATCAAATAACTTCTCCTAGACTGGGCAACCTACTACTCCCATAGGGAACTGGTTCTTATCCTCTTAGACACGATAGTCCTTTGTACCTTACATAAAATAACAACAGCAGCATGCCTCTGAGGTGGGGTTTCCCTTAGGTATTGTGTTAAAGGGTCTTAGAACTTTCATTTTCAGGAAACTCTTCTTTGGGGAGGATCAAATAAAATAGTATATGCTAAGGCTCTTTGTGAAACATTAAAGTACTGTACGACTGTCACATCATTAACCATTGTTTTAACAGTAAAGCCCATTTCCTCCTTTTCTGCTCTTTTAATCAGGTAACATAATTTTCTTTACTCATCGGCCACTTAAAAGAAAAAGACTTGAAAGGCATATTCAAAATATCTACATTGCAGATGTAAATAGTCAAATGCTTGAATTAGGTAGTGTTCCTGGAATATGTGCTATATACTGAAATGGGAGAATCGAAGCTAGTTTTCCTATAGAAAACATGTTCCTTGGAGATACTATAGTAGAATCATTTCCTAACTCTGGATTGACTTTTATTTGTAAATAAAGGGACTGACATATTATTATAGTTAAATGGGCTGGTTTATATCTATGACACATATGATACAATATCTGTTATATAGACAGTACTCTATAAACTATAGCTCCACGTTGTTTTAATGATCATCAAAATAGCGTCTAGAACCACAGAGCTTGGGTTCAAGTATTAGCTTTGTTAGACACAAGCTGGGTAATCATAGAAAAAATATTTTATCCTCACTGACACTCACTTCTCTCACATGTAAAATGAGGGCAGTGATACTGGAGACTGTCTTGTAAGGTTATTGTGAGGAACAAATGATGTAAATCAAATGTCTCCTTTCATCTACAATGATCACAGTCTAAGACTGGGAGTGGCTGCCAAAAGCTGTAGTAGTAACAAACCTCATGGTTTTTCTGAACATACAAACTTATAATCCAGTTCAATTTGTATATTAATTATAAAAGATTAACTATAGTCAACATTCAGAAGGAACACATCATAATTAGAGTTAAGTAATGATAGTCTTTCTCTCACTTCATTATAATATAATCTCCCTTTTTCTTGATGCTGAGACAGGACACATGAAGTGATGATCTGAGATGTGTATCACAGTGTCAGACTATCATTATCTTTCTAAAGACAAAGAATGGTTGTTGAGACAAAACAATGCCAGTTGAGCATGAAAGGAGCCATGGAAAAGGAGAAGTGTAGATAAAGGAGAGCTGCTATATATGTAAAGTATTTATAAAAAAGTGCCAGACACATAGAGAAAACTCAGTTAATCATGCCTAATTTTCTTAGGGATACTAAATCTATTCTGGGGAAAAAAAAGGCAGGAAAAGGAAAGATGCTACTTTACTCTGTGGTCTGATGCTCAAAAACATCTTGTTCCCTTTCATCTATATGAGACGTGGGAGAGTTCTTTTCCATCCTTCCACCTGCTACCCTGATTTCTCAGTTCTTTGACCTCTAAAATTCCAATGACCTTTACTACTTCCTCACTTCAACCACCTTTTCCCACATCCATGCCACTGCCTTTACTACCCAGAACTGCCCAATTTAAGCAATAAGATCAAACTGCTTATTTGTTCAGATTTTTTCCATTCTTTTTCTCCAGTGTTTGGGTCCCTAATCTCTTTCTCAGCCTGTGCAGTCACCTAATTCCTTTGTCTTTCAATTTATTCCTATAGCAGATCACATCAACCATTTTCTTGGCCATATCTCTTCAACTCCTTAGACATTTGGTGCCTGTCTCAGTCAGGGTTTCTATTCCTGCACAAACATCATGACCAAGAAGCAAGTTGGGGAGGAAAGGGTTTATTCAACTTGCACTTTCCATATTGCTGTTCATCACCAAAGGAAGTCAGGACTCAAGCAGGTCAGGAAGCAGGAGCTGATGCAGAGGCCATGGAGGGATGTTCCTTGCTGGCTTGCTTCTCCTGGCTTGCTCAGCCTACTCTCTTAGAGAACCCAAGACTTCCAGCCCAGGGATGGCACCACCCACAAGGGGCCCTACCCCCTTGATCACTAATTGAGAAAATGCCTTACAGCTGGATCTCACGGAGGCATTTCCTCAAGGTAGATTCCTTTCTCTGTGATAACTCTAGCCTGTGTCAAGTTGACTCAAAAACCCAGCCAGTACAGTGCCTATATTCTAGCAAGCAAGGAAAGTCGAAGCTCCAGAACTTCTCTGAGTCTCTGACTTTTGTAACCTGGATTCTGTGAGCTGGTATAGAAAATCACATAAGTATGAAATACACACACTACAATTAAAGTTTCTGAACAGTCTTAAATTCTAGATATTAATCCATTTTTTAAGCTTTTTCTTATCCGTTTGTTTGTTTTTCAGAACAAGCTCTCACTATGTAGCTCAGACTATCTTGGCAAAAACCAAACCAACCAACCAAACAAACAAACAAAAAATGTCTTCTTGGTGACGGGGTTCAGAACACACTTGAGAAGAGTGCATGACCAGGAACTGCTCCTTGAATTTTCCTGACTCCTCTTCCTCTGACCTGGTAGCATAACCCAGAGAAAGAATTTTACAGCATCTCCCTGAAACAGTAGACTGTATTTCTTTGCCCAATCTTACATCTCTCTGGCTATCCCCATAGCCATTCAGTCCAGCATAGAAAGGTATAACTTTAGCCTTCCTTTTGGGTCTTCATTTCCATATGACACTCCTATGTATGTCTTATAGAACTCCAATAAATTTCTATGATTTTCTCTTGTTAATATGTCTTTCATTATAAACACTGAACAGAAGTAATGAAAAGATATTTTGGATTTTTGTTGCTGGTTTTTGCTAATATGTTTTATGTACTATTTTGAGACAGGGTACTGGTGCAGAGCCTGGCTGGCCTGTACTCACTATGTATCCTTCGGCCTCTACCTCCCAACTGTGGCCATCATGGATGTGTACCCTTATACCTGCAACAAGTCCTTAGAGTTTTCTCTGAAGAAGACCAACACAGAGAGTAAGAGCTGGGAACCTGTCACTAGTTGAGGGATCTTGAGTAAGTTACATAAATCCCTTGAGCCTTGATTTCCCCACAGTGACCACCTCATAGCTTTGTCTTGTGGTTTGAGGTAGCCTGAGGAAAATGTTCGCAAAAACATGACAGAGAAATACATTACTTAAATAAAGAAAATATCTAATAAAAAAAACAGTAAAGATGGCTTCCTAAACATTAGTTGAATAAGGAAAACAACAGTGGTCATGCTAAGCAGACAGAGGAAAGCATGAGGCTTCAACTCTACCCAAAGAACCATGATAGGCAACTCAGAAATTCTGAGACTGGGAGAAATAGTTTTCCCCAGAGAAGAGCGTACCAATTGTTATAATGGTATTATTATAAATTATATAATATAAAATTGTGTTATTATAACACATAAATGTATTGTAATTTTAAAATTATAAATATATAAATAGATGGTTATATTATTTTATAATCTTTATAAATAAAATAATTATTTTAAAGGTAATCAAAAAACACATTACTATTATTGATGTCATCCTTTAGATCTATTGCTATGGTCGGAATGCCTGAGTCTCCAGGGATTTGCATGCTAAAAACTGCTATCCAAGGAAGTGCTGCAAGGCAATGAGGTTATGAGGATACAACCATAACAGAGGCCTTGGAAAATCCCCTTTTTTTTTGACCATGAGGGAACACCATGGGAAGAGGCTACCTATACACTAGAAAAAAAGTCCCCACAAGTCTGTGAGTCTGCTGCCTCCTCATTCTTGAAGTTTCCAGCCTCTGAGACTGGGAAAAATAACTTTCTGTTAGCTTTCTGTTACTTAGTGTCTTAGTCAGGGTTTTTATTTTTGCACAACATCATGACCAAGAAGCAAGTTTAGGAGGAAAGGGTTTATTTAGCTTACTTCTACATTGCTCTTTATCACCAGAGGAAGTCAGGACTGGAACTCAAGCAGATCAGGAAGCAGGAGCTGATGCAGAGGCCATGGAGGGATGTTCCTTACTGGCTTGCTTGCTATGGCTTGCTCAGCCTGCTCTCTTAGACAACTCAAGACTTCCAGCCCAGAGATGGCACCACCCACAAGGGGCCCTACCCCCTTGATTACTAATTGAGAAAATGCCCCAGAGCTGGATATCATGGAGGCACTTCCCCAACTGAAACTCCCTTCTCTGTGATAACTCCAGCCTATGTCAAGTTGACACACAAAACCAGCCAGTACACTTTCTGTTAGCTTTCTGTTACTTAGTTTGTGTCATTTTTGTCATAGTATCTCCCGTGGAACCTGGTAGTCGTTTTGATTGGTATATGTCTTCTCTCTCTCCTCCACTATTACTCTTCTGCATTCCTCCCTTGAACTGTTACAACAGACCCCTTGCTGACAGCTTTGTCTCCATACTGTTCTCAATCTGTCTTCCATGTGGCAGCCAGAGGGTATTTCTGAAGAGCAAAGTAAATCTACCTTTCCCTTGATGGAATCTCCTCAGTGCTCACAGTGCCCTCAGGAAAGAATCTAAACTCTTTAAAGTCTCTACTTCTATGTCTAGATGTATCATCCCTCTCCTTATGAGAGTCTTTCCAAGCTTTAAGTAAATCATCTTCCTCTGATCTTTTTCCTTCCTTTCCCTGGTGTTTTTTTAATGAATTTTTCAACCTCAGTTCCCTTCTTGGCCACTTGAGACTATATTAGGCCCCTTTCTATGCTCCTGTGGTACCCTAGAGCCATTCACATCTATTTCCATCTATCCTTAGTAGTGAAATAGCATGACTTATTTCTCTATTAGTCTAGAACTCTTGATCCTTGAGAATATGGAGTGTGTCTTCTTCATAATGTTTAGCACAGCTCCTGATTCACCATAAATGGTCAGTAAATCTTTTCTGTATGAATAGAGAATAAAGATATTATCTAGAGGTCAATATTCCAATTTTATCTAGAAATATTGTCTATGCCATACATTCTTGGTCCAATGTAAGTCACAGAATTGTTCAACCAGAGTATTCTGAAATATATAAGAAGACATCATGTAAATGATTCTCCATCTTCCTCTGAACAGGTACTATTGATTGTCATCTAACAATGCCCCCCACAATATTTTTTGTCTGTGAACAACAGGAACTAATTTATATTTTGCGTATTTTTATGTTATGTGCATTGGTGTTTTGCCTGCATGTATGTCTGTGTAAGGGTGTTGGATCTTCTGAAACTGGAGTTACAGACAATTGTGAACTGCCACGTGGGTACTGGGAATTGAATCTGGATCTGCTAGATGAGCAGCTGGTGTTCCTAACAACTAAGCCATTTCTCCAGCCCCGAATACCAGAAACTTAATGACAAATTTAGTACCTAGCACAGCACTGAAGGAGCACTGGCATTTGGACCTAGTGCAAGAGTGAATCTATAGCT
The DNA here is from genome assembly GCA_019843855.1 of Hylomyscus alleni. Lineage (NCBI taxonomy): Eukaryota > Metazoa > Chordata > Mammalia > Rodentia > Muridae > Hylomyscus > Hylomyscus alleni. The sequence goes on along the minus strand of JADRCC010241109.1, from coordinate 5,304 downwards.
TTTTCAGAGTACATTTAAGAAGCAATTTACTGTGGTATTGTTTATGCACTGTCTGGTGTTGAGATAATGTCATGGTTGGAGTCTCAAAGGAGAAATCCACAGTGATTTTTATAATGTTCAGTGATATGAATATTGGTTTGTATAAATAGGTGGTAGAGAAATGTCAGAAATATGTTTAGGGGCATTTCAGAAATTGTGGAAAATTCTGTCCTAACCCCAACCAAAAGTCATTTAGAGACTTTTTTCCATAAAAATAAAGTGAGCATCCCAAATATTGGTATTTAAATTTAAACATTCTAATATAGTACAATCTAAGATAGATTAATTTGATACATGCTGAGGAATGATAGCAGAAAATATTAAAGGTTTTTGTTTTCCATAAATCAACCATTATCTTTCAATCAGAGGCAGAGAACTTTATGTGTCTGTCTACTAAGAACACTGCAGTTCATAAGCTATGAGTGTCTCGAGACTTACTGAAATACTTCAGGCAGCTTCCCCTGGCATTGTATGCTACGAAAGCATATTTGGTGCAAAGAAGACACGTTGCATGATCCAAACCAAGGTTGCAGTGAAGTCCCACAATGCATATGGGCCAGCAGTGCCAGCAATGACTGAGTCATTATACATGTGATCTTGAATTCAAAGCATTTTATGGTTGCCAACTGTTTCAGGACCCTCCCCTTCAACTATGAGCTCATGCTTTAAGAAGCTGCACTATGGAGTATCAGTTGTTTCTCCTTGTATGTGAGGATGACCAGCAGGGGCACAGTCTCACAAGAGTATCCATTCAAGAGACAGTTTATACTGAATGGGGATCTCTCTTGTTCTATTTTAAAGCTGGAAAAGCAGTCGCTCATAGGATCGGAGGTTCTATATGTTCAACTGACCTTTTTCTGTTTCTTCATTGTCTTGTGAAAAAATGCTTTTGGACCTCCTCTGATAGCTAAGTTTTTATAGGCAGAACTGTGAAATTGAACATTCTGGTCATGTTTTCAGGCCTACAGTATTTCTGTTAAAGCTTGGTTAATGTTGTTTTTTTTTCTGTCATGATTTTATTTTCTATTTCACACTGCTTATGGACAAATACAGGAGACTCAGATTTCACCCAAGAAGTGGAAGAATCTTGGCCACATCTCAGAAAAAAAGGGGACACCTAGTCAGAAATGTTCTGGTGCTTGAGACTGTGCTGACCAGGGGCATTCTATGAATCCCCAGGATGGGGCCAGCTGATTATTTTCAGCAAGTTGTAGCTATAGACAGCTGGGAGGGGTTATTCTATGCATGTGTGCTTGCGCATATGTAGAGAAAAACATTTGTTATAGAGATACCTAATCAGTCATTATGTAGATAACTAGGCCCTTGTTTCTTTCTGCTAAGTGCTTTCTGAAGACTGTGCTAAGTATTAAACTTTGTTTATAAAGGATTTCATATTGTTGTCCAAATTAATAATAATATGAATGTGTGTATCTGTATGTGTATACTTACGTGAGGTGCCAAGTGAGGAGTTGTGGGGAATGAGAAGCGTTCGTGTCAGAATATATTGGAATGACTATCAGAGCCTCTGCATCTTTCCTCCTAAGGACTGATGCTAACAGGGTGCTTGGCTCCCTTTGGATCTCATAGCTAAGTTGGACAGCATGGCATGAGCTACTCAAATTCCTTTCTGGAAAGATAGCCATTCGTTTCAGAATGCAAGCTGAGAAAAGCATCAACTCAGCAGCTGTGGCATTGCTCATCACCTCTCTCAATTCCTGCCTCACTGACATGCCAAAGCAGCGTGGGGAAGTCATAGGAGGGTGCCTCTCTCTAAGAAAATCAATACCAAGTACAAAGACAATTCTGTAGACTTTATATTAACACTTAGCCATGTGAACATGAGGCTAGTGGCTCATCTTAAAACTCAAAGTATGTTAGTGTCTTAGTGGAAACTGCCTGTTCCCACAAGTCCAAACAATACTCATGCATTCATAGAAGAATACAGGTAATGGGAGAGTTTAGAGCAGTGATTCTCAATCTGTGGATCGTGACTCCTTTAGCAAAAGACTTTCTCCTAAAAATTAACATTACAAATCATAACTATAGCAAAATTACAGTTATGAAGTAGCAATGAAATTGTTTTATGACTGGGGAGTCGCCACAGTATGAGGAGCCATGTTAAAAGGTCACAGTATTAGGAAGGTGGAGAACCACTTGTGTAGTGCATTAAAAATAAATCCTAACTTGTCTGAAGACATTATGTGGAAAATGCTAAAAAGCAAGCTGGGCTCTATTCTCAGACAGTTCTGATTAGTTCTGTTACATGTTTTTGTTTTCAGGCCTAGTATTGAAAATGCCTCTGTTTCTTTATGATGATTTATGGAGAAAACTGGTGTGATCCAAGATAGATAGATATTAAAAAAAAAAAAAAAAAACAGGCATCTCTAAGTCAAGCTATAACCACACATTATCATCTCTTAGTGCAGCTATTCTTATGAAGTCACACTGTGTGTGTGTGTGTGTGTGTGTGTGTGCGTGTGTGTGTCTGTGTGTGTGAGAATGCACACAAGCTGGAGTGCATATGGACACCAGAGGTTAACATCAAGTGTCTTCTTCAGTCATGCTCTAACTTATATTTTGAGACAGGGTCTCTCATTGAACCTTAGGGTTACTGACTCGGTTGAATTGGCATGCCAACAAACTCCAGGGGCAATCTCATATATCTGCTTCCCCAGTACTGTGCCTAGCTTTTACATGAGTTTTAGGGATTGAATGCAGGTAAGCACTTTATCAACTGTGGCTCTACTTTTGACTGCTATTTGATGGCTTAAAGAAAAGAAAATAGCTTGGTCCTTAAAACTTGTTACTAATGGCCACTTTTAAAAGGTCAGAGGAGTTAGTGGTGTTATGGAGTCATGAAGGATTAAAATGGTGCCCTTTCAAAGTGTTCACGTAACCCAAGAGGTGGCTATATATACTTTTTAAAAGGTCAATATTTCTCAAATCATAACACAGTATCTAATTATTTTAGAAAATGAGGGGGAAATTTAAAGTACATTTACCGAATGTGTAATGTGTGCACTGCTGGCACTGCCATTGTCCCCAAACAGGAGTTGTATTAGGTTATTTAATCACCTAGCTCTGGGAGTAAGGAACAATCACCAGGGACGATTTCCTGCCTAAAAGCCTTCTAAAATATTTGTGACTGTTTCTTAAAGGAAACCTGGTGCACAAAAACCAAACTTTACAAAATGGGAAGCTTAATATGTAAGAAATGTCAAAATAAGTTATTCTTCCTTTTAAAAGTTTCATCCTGGGGTGCCGCTTTGCTTTTTGCTTTTTGGTCCTGGGGATCAAATTCAAGGCTAAGCATATTTTGTCATAACACTGAGCTATAGCTCAACACTCAAGCTTCCTTCCTTGTTTGTTTCCTTTTTTCCTCTCTGTCTAACTCTCTCCCTCTCTTCCTTCTCTTCTTTATTTCATTAAAATATACTTTTATTTTATTTGCGTGTGTTCTCCTGAGTGTACATGTGCAGGTCACGTGCATGCAAGACCCCATGGAGGTCAGAAGAGACCATTGATTCCTCTAAAATTGGAGTTTCAAGTGGTTATGAGCTGCCATATGAGTTCAAAAAACTAAACCTAGAGTTTCTGGAAGAGCAGCAAATGCTCTTAACCATGGAACCATGTCTCTAGCTCGGTGGTCCCTAAACTTCCTAATACTATGAACTTTATTTAATACAGTTCCTCAGTTGTGGTGACTCCCAACCATAATTTCCCCCCAAAGACAGCATTTCTCTGTGTAGCCCTGGCTGTCCTGGAACTCATTCTGTAGACCAGGTTCACCTTGAACTCACAGAGATCTGCCTGCCTCTGCCTCCTGAGAACTAGGATTAAAGGAGTGCACCACCACTGCCCCAAAACAAACATTTTTTGCTACTTTATAACTCTAATTTTGCTACTGTTATGAACCATAATGTAAATATTTGTCATTTCTTAAGGTCTTAAGGTGACCCTGTGGAAAGGTTGTTCTACCTTCGAAGGGGTTGAGCTCCTCTCTCTTCTTCACCTGCTTGCCTTGTGGTACTGAGCAAATGCTAGATCTTTGGACTTCCACTCACAACTGCTGCTGAAGATTATTGGGAGTTGGACTACAGACTTAATGGGCAATCCAACAACCCAGCAATCCAGCAATCCAGCAATCCAGCATCCAGCATCCAGCAATTTCAAAAGAAGCAAATAAAACATCAGGAAACAGCAACTCCAGGAACCAGCAGAAGCAAGAATCAGGAGCAACATATACTTCCAGCAGCAGTGTGGAAAGCAGGTGGAGGAGATGCCACCCCAGGATCCAGCAAATGAAAACATTCTAGATTTCCACCAGCTGATGTAATGACAGTATGGTACTATTATACAAGTGAATATTCCTCCATTCTTACTGAAAAATATGAAAATTTCAGGAGGAGGTTCTGCAGATTCACAGCCCTCTCTACCCCTTCCATGCAAGTGGAGATCCTGTCTCCAGGGTTTGTTCTGACCCCAGGACCCAGGAGAGACAACTGATCCACAGCTCACTGCACACAAGTCTAACCTGAGGAGAGCTGATCTCCCAGAAGTACTGACACAGGCTTACAGACCCACAGGAGGAACAAGCTCCAGCCAGAGATAGCAAGAACACCTAACACCAGAGATCAACAGATGGTGAAAGGCAAATACAAGAATCTTACCAACAGAAACCAAGACTACTTGGCTTCATCAGAACCTAGTACTCCCACCACAGCAAGTCCTGAATATCCCAAAACACCAGAAAAACAAGATTTGGATCTAAAATCATATCTCACGATGGTGCTAGAGGAATTTAAGAAGGACATGAATAACTCCCTCAAAGAAATACAGGAGAACACAGGTAAAGAGGTACAAGTCCTTAAAGAGGAAACAAAAAAAAAATCCCATAATGAATTACAGGAGATCATAAGCAAACAAGTAGAAGCCCTTAAAGAGGAAACACAAAAATCCCTTAAGGAATTGCAGGGAAACACAAACAAACAGGTGAAGGAATTGAGCAAAACCATCCAGGACCTAAAAATGGAAGTAGAAACAATTAAGAAATCACAAATAGAGACAACTCTGGAGTTAGAAATCTTAGAGAAGAAGTCAGGAACTATAGATGCAAGCATCACCAACAGAATACAAAACATCAAAGAGAGAATCTCTGCAGAAGATACCATAGAAAACGTGGACAGAACAATCAAAGAAAATGCAAAATGCAAAAAGCTCCTAACCCAAAACATCCAGGAAATCCAGGACACAATGAGAAGACCA
>JADRCC010241102.1:0-13861 GCA_019843855.1 Hylomyscus alleni | reverse complement strand
CCCCCCCCACCCTGCACCCTGTTGTCATCTTACCCCCATACCTGCACCGTACTGTGTGCCCCAGCACACATGCAGTGCTAATATATAAAAGTCTTCAAATGTAAAGGAAAAAAGACAAAAGCTGAGTTTTGAGAGCTTCAGAACTGTGTCAGAAATCTTCTTGGGAATTCCATTTAGGGAAATGCAATGAAGACTGGGCAGAAGGAAAGTTTTGGTAGGGCCAGTGGGCAATAGGCAAGACTTCAAGGATGTGTAGTAGGGCTGGCCAGAAAGAGGCAAGATACTTGGCTGAGAGGGAGAAAGAGGCTGGTGTGGTCCTGCCTCATCCCTGGACTTTAGACTCTGTGACTACTAGGGCCAGTGACTTCTGCACATTTCCTATGCTCAGAATGGATCCCAGGCACTGTTAGCCCAGCAGCTTCCCACCCCCACCTGCAGAGTTCTCATTCAGGAGGGACCTAAGGGGATCCCTTGTGCACACACAGTTGGAGAAGCTCCCTCTCAGACACAGCATGCTCCCCGCTGCTCAATGAATGAGCCTGTTTAGATGTGAAGTTCCCAGCTATGAGAAGGTCATCACTATATTAAATAATTGTGATTTCTAACATGGAATACCTTACAAGTTCTTCTTAATTTTAGCTTAAAGATGTGAGGGAGACAGGTTGTACTTGCTCTATTGAGGAGACTCTGAGCCTCATGAACATTTGCTCAGGATCATGCACTGAAAGAATTACAGAGGAAGGATTAGGAAACAGATCTTACTGATCCAGCAGAACCCTCATAACCGTGATATTGCTTTTGTTAGGAATCAGGGTGTAAATATTGGATATGCAGGACATCTGGTATGAGATGCCTGTGTTACTCAAATCCACAGAAGGGTCTTGACAACCACTGCTCAAGAGGTCCAGACAGAGGCTGCAAGGTTAGTAGCAGGCTGACTGGAGTTGCCATTGTCTTTGTGACTTTAACAGTTATGACGCCACCTCTTTCATGTGCTGTTCTCAGGTTAGACTTATCAACACAGTTTGTATTCAAGCTGCAGGTTTCCTGGCTCTAGCCCAAATATGTTGGATTGTGGAGTCTCTGAGGGTGAGGTCTGGGAAGGTGACATTTTAAAGAAGCTCAGTACATGATTCTAATGGTCAAAATTTTAGGAATAATGGACCAATGGATCCAATGCTACCATAGGGGCATTCGTGACCAAAGTCAACTCCAACAACGCCTGGACTCGTTGCCCAGGTACGGAGCAATCAGAATTCAGGAGATGCTCTTTCCTTGATCCAACCTCTACTCCTAGATTTCCATCCCCCTTTCCTCTTTTTCTCCTTTCTGAAGCAGTCTCACATAGCTCAGACTAGCTTCCAACTCCCTTTTCAGCCAAGGATGAGCTTGAACTTCATATCTCATTCATCCACCTTTTTAGTGTCAATATTACAAGCATGTATCACTCTGCCTTGCTTATAGGGTAATGGGATGGAGCCCAGGGCTTCATGTATGCTAGGCAGACACTGAACTAGCATGGCATCTCCATCTCCCCGAATCTCCTCTGTTTTCTCTTCTCTTTTTCATCCCCATACCCCACTTTTTGTGAGGGAGGGTCATTAGCAACACCTCTTCAGAACAGATAGAGGCAACACAATTTAAATTAGTGTTTCAATTTGAGACTGCCTGTGCTGGCTTCTGGGAAGGGGAGAATGAAATTCTTCCTTCCATCTCCAACTAATGGGCTGTCTGTAAGAAACCCAAGCATAAGAGTTGTGATTCTGAAGTCTAATTTTTTTTTTTAATTCCAAATTGAACAGATTGCAGTAGACACTTCCAACACACACCTGGCATGATTGCTCATTCAGTCAGTGATCAGTAGAGGAATGACTGACCCCCCCCTCAAAATAGAATCTGGCAGTACAAAGGAATATAAAAAAAAAAAAAAAAGAGCCTCACGGATTGTACACAATGTAGTGTGGCTTCTGGTATTTTCATCATTAATCAGAAGGGGTTTGACACCATCAGCCATCTGCTTGAGTCACGGCTGGTCTGCAATGGCTGTGGCCTCCGACGGGCATCTCAATCAAAGTTCAGGCCTCTGGAAGAGTCTCCTAGCAGGGAGCTGAGACCTGTATGTGACATCCTGTAGTGTCCTCAGGGCCCCCGTCACAGGCTACATCAGAAAGCTCACCTACACACTTGGATCCTTAATGAGAACAAGCCAGGATGACATCGGGGAAGGCTGCTGTGTTTGTTCTCTTGGTGACGTCCAGTATTTGTAAGTGGTCTCTGCAGTGCCATTAAAAAAATCACAAAGTCCCACACCACCTGCTGAATCCCTACATGCTAACACAGGCTTCTGAAGGAAGCAGATGAGCACATCAGCATGGGGTTTTCCTCCAGAGAGTCAAAGAAATCCTGACATTCACTATTGGCTTTACATCCAAGGATGCATATTGTTTTCCTTTTCCTTTTTTTCCCCCCCAAGACATGTTTTCTCTGTGTAGCCCTGGCTGTTCTAGAACTCACTCTGTAGACCAAGCTGGCCTCAAACTCAGAAATCCATCTACCTCTGCTTCCCAAGTGCCACCACTGCCTGGCTCCTGTTCATTTTTTAACAATCAGCATACAAAAATGCTTCATGCAGACAGACTTTTCTGAATCTGAGTTTACTGTCTGACTGTCGACTTCATAATGTCTTCTAAGCTCTTTGTTCTGTTGAATTTAATCCTGTCATCAGAGGCTGAGAGAACCTAAAACTCGGCAAGCTTGAAGATCTATGGTCTAATATGAGATATAAAGAAACATTTCAGGACAACCAGAGCTGGAGAGATGGCTCTGTGGATAAAATGCATGGTGATATGAACTCAGATCCCCAGCACTGAAAATAAAAAAAAAAAGCCAGGGATGAAAATCTCTGCCTGTCATCCCAGTATTGAGTGTGGTAGAGATAGGCGGATCAGTCACAGCCATCTAGTTTTGTCAAATCAATGCACTCAAGGCTCAGGGAGAGACTCTATGTCAAAAAAATAAGGAAGAAACTTGTCATCAACTTCTGGCCATGGGCACACACACACACATACAAACATATACACAAACAGACATATTCATATTCACATATGAATACACACATATATACATATACACAGATATACACATAGATACACATACATACATATACACACATACACATACATGTACACACATACATAGACATATACACGTGTATACATATAAACATACATATATACACATATACATATGAGCACATACAACTACATAGACATGTACATATGTATACATATAAACATACATACACACATATACACATGAACACATACACACACGTACTAAGAATGTACACATACATACAAACATACACACAAATACACACACAGTTTTGTAAAATTAAAAAAAGACAGAATCAAATGGCTAGTGTTGACAGGAGTATCTCAAAACCTTCTAGTAGCACAGAGTGTGCCACGGAGAATGGTGTTGACCTCAGGGTGTTGGAATCCGCCCTTCAAGTGTTCCCTAGCCCCAGTGCTGTGTGAAGCAAGGGCAGACTAGGTGGAGGACTCTAGCAGTTATTTCTCTAGAAAACCATCCCAGATTTGTGGGAGGAGGTCAGGGAACAAGCATGGGGTGGGTTCGTTTCAGGGAACTGGCCTGCCCCACAGCACACAACACTAGCACTGAAGACACATTATAATCTAGCCAACTTGGAGTCAGGCACAGAATTTGAATTTGAAGCTGCCTGACCTTGGACCAACCACTGAAGCTGCTGTGTCCTCAGGCCAGCACCACCAGAGGCCATTAGGAACTCTTCCCGTGTGGGGGCAGTGGTATAGCCAGAGTCTTGTACTTGTTTTTCTTTGGAAAGAAATAATTCCAAAGTCTACCCCAAGTCAAAAGCTAGATCTAATCTTTTTTTATTACTATTATTTCTTTCTGGTAACCATCTAGAGGCGAAGGATTAGAAGCACAAAATATCAACTGTGCAATTTTAACTGTTTTCAAAGGAAGATAAAATAAATGTCAAGTCCAACAAGGTCACTCGCCCCTTCAGCAAATAATTGTCTCCACAAACCTCTTTTGATGTGTTGAAATGGAAGCAGATTGTTAATGTCCTTCACTGGGAAGACTCAGGGTTCTGCAACATTATATGGTTTAGAGTCCAAAGCAAGACCCCAGGCATTAGTCACCCTTTCTGGCTAATCATCCAAAAATAGGGAAGGCCTTTCCAGTTGTCCTTTGTAGAAGGTTGACAGAGGTGCCATCTATGGCCACCTCATAGGCTCATTCTGGCACAGCTTCTATTTTCTCTTTTATGCTTTGGGAGAAGGAAGAACCTTGAATTAAAGGTTAAGAAAACCAGACTGTTTCCAGCTTGTGTTTTAATTGGGACCCTTTAGCTCAGATCAAAATGAAACACAGAGGTTATTATAGGGGCACAGGAAAAGAATCCCCAAATCAAAGAACAAGAGGGACACACCTACTTGTGTGGACTCAAAGATGGAAAGCCAGTGGAAGCCAAGGCTGGCATCTGTACCTCCTGCATTATCTGGTGACTGTGCCTATCTGAAATAGGCTTGCAGTCCACTTTCATCCAAGTTGATCATTGACTGTGCTAAAGATGGCTGTTCAACAACCCTCAGGTCCAGAGAAACACAAAAGATAATTCTAGGTTCTCTGTAGAGAAATAAGTTGAGGTGAAGCTTATTGTTGATCTTTGTCAACTAAAAAAAAAAAACAGTGATAAAGTCTAAACATTTCTGTCAGGACCTGCCGATGAGTTGAACAGGGGCACCCAGGAATGGGGTTTAAGATGTGAGTAGATGCCTCCCAAACACACCCACTTTAGAGTTCTGCTTGTGCCCAATACATTCTAAGAAGTTTGCTCTGAAGTCAAGAAATGGACAATTGTGCATTGTCACAGAGATGCTGGCAGATCCATGTTTGTAGCTGTAATTGTCACAGCTGCCAGGATAGGGAGTCTGCCTTGATGCCTACCAACAGATGAGTGGATGAGGGAAATGTGGAAAACGGATTTTATCCAACCAGTGAACAAATAAAGAGAAAATTATGCTGTTTGCAGAATATGGACCTGGTGAGCACCATGTTAAGTGAATTGGGCCAGATTCAAAATGATAGGTGTCATGTTTTTGTTTGTATGTAGGACCTGGGTGTGTGTATAGGGGTGTGAGTGTGTGACATGAAAGTAGAGGGTAGACAATGGATGGAGAGGAAAACCTAAAAGGAAAGGGTGAATCAGGCAGGCTAATGGGAGGTAAGAAAGACAGAATATATATATTTTCTCTCATATATGAATCTAGAGTGTGTGTGTGTGTGTATGTGTGTGTGTGTGTGTGTGTGTGAAGGGGGTGATGTGTGTAGGGAAGGGAGATGAACATAGAGGGGAATAATTTGAAAGGAGAAGAGGGCAAGCAGGGAGGATTATGAGATGCATACGAGCAGGACACAATGATATATGCCTATATGAAAATATCATAATGAAACCCATTTTGTATGCAAAGTATAAAAGTGATTAAAAATTAAATTATGTTCAAATTTATTGACAGCTGAAAGAGGGACCAGTATAGACAAGCAAATGCAAGAATAATAATGTAGAAAAATTCCTTATTATGGGTCAGGAAGGGGGATGGGGTCTTGTCCTATGCATCAGAGAATATTCAGACTACCCTTGGACTCTGCTCATTCAACCCAAATGATACGTTTTTCCCAAATGAGTCACAACCAAAATGTTCTATACATTGCCCAAATTGTCCCCTGCATAGGGCAATAGAGACCATAAAGAGAGGATACCAAAACTATACACAGAGTCCTAAACAATCCATCTGAAGAAGACTGGTTGAAAGAAAATATTGACATTTTGAGAGCTCGGCAGAAAATAATCAGAATAAGGGCTGGTGAGAGGGAGAGTGGCTGAGCCCTGTTTCTTAACTTATAAGGCAATTGTTGGTCATACCAGTATTTGCAGAAGTATGTTGATATTATTCCTTCTCAGTTCTGCTAGGTATCCTATGAATAGTATTCTCTACCTGATGAAATTAGTGCTTTTCTGGAAATTCTAATATATATATAAATATGTGTATATATATATATATATATATATATATATATACACACACACATACACACACATATATTCTATATATATTCTATAGAATGTATATATAGAATATATAGAATATATATATATAGAATATATTCTATAGAATATATATAGAATATATATGTGTGTATATATACACATATATATTAGAATAATATACATACATATATATGTATATTATTGTATTAATAAAATAGTATTACAATTGTATTACAAAATAGTACATTTTCAGTATAGCTAAAGCCTCGTGAAGTCTTGGGACAAGAGGATGTTTTAAGACATGCTTATGCTTATTTTATGTGTATGAAAGTTTTGTCTGCATATATGTACTCATACCACATGTGCACCTGGTGCATGGGGAGACCTTTAGAACTGGCGTTACAGATAGGCATGAGTTGCTGAATAGCTGAGAACTGAGCTCTTGTCTCAGCAAGAACAGTAAGTGCTCTTAGCCACTAAGCCATCTCTCCAGCCCCGCATGCTAGATAGACTGTCAGGTTTGAAAAGAAGTTCCTTTGATTTGAATCCCGATTCTTGCACTCTCTAGCTGTGTGCCACTGAAACAGCAATGCTATCTGTTCCCAGCTAGCTCTGCTTACCTGTTGGAATAGTCCCCATGTGGGAGGGTTTCTAGGTAGTTAAATGAGTTGGAGCATCTATGGCTCTCAGGAGACTTCTGTGTTTTAAGGATGCTCTGTGGGGCAGTGTGTTTCAAATATATTATTTCTCCAGAAGAGCCCATCTCCAGGGTTATTGTCACTCTGAGGATGACATAGTAGAAAGCTCTACTGAGCAGAAGGGCCACTCACCTACTTGACATCTCTAGCACACAGTACCTTCTTGACTCCCAGGGAAACTACAAAGATGGCATAGTAAATGAGTGGAAAATGATTTAGAAAAAGAATATTTACATGGCACTGTAGAGAGGCTTGTTGGGACCACTCCCAGCAGCCCTCTGCAGGACTCTCATTGCTGGTAGAATCCTGATTTGGCTGAGCACATTTCTTAATTACACCAGAGGTGGATGAGCTCTAGGATCACCAGAGAGATGTGCCCCTGGGTATACTTGCGGAGGATTATCTTAAGTAGGTTCAATGAGAGAGGAAGAGCCCACTCTGGGTAGTACTATTCCCTGAGTGGAAAATGAAGAATCTGAATTGAGCACCACCACTCATCACTCTCTGCCTGTTGGCGGTGGATCCAAGGTGACCAGATGCCTCAGTGGCTTGCTTCTCTAATTTCTTCACCAGAATGAACTGTAACTTTGAACTGTGAGCCAAAATAAACTGTGTTTCCTTTGAAGTTTTCATCACAACTTTTCTAAAACTCACATAAGCTGGGAAAAAAGCCCCTAAGACACCTTTGTTTTAAGACAACTTGGGTACCCTTTCACATTTCCTAATCTGCTTTCATCTCTAGCTTCACTCTTATCCAGAGGTGACTCTGTGATGAGAGAGCCCTGGCTCAGTCTAACAGTGTATGCTATTAAGTCTGTTTGGTGTCTGTAATCATTACTTCTCTCATTGCTCTAACAAAGTACACAAGAGCCAGACAATGGTGGCGTATGCCTTTAATCCCAGCACTTGGGAGGCAGAGGCAGGCAGATTCCTGAGTTCCAGGCCAGCCTGGTCTACAAGAGTGAGTTTCAGGACAGCCAGGACTACACAGAGAAACCCTGTCTTGACTCCCCCCCCCCCAAAAAAAAAAAACAGTACACAATAAGCAACTGACCAGAAGCAACTTAATGGGCAGAGGAAATATGATCCATTCCAGCGGGGACATCACGGTGGTCCGAGTATGAGACTGAGTGTCACGTCAAGTCAGCAGGCAAGCAATGAAGAGTGAACAGGAGCTGGGGTTTTGGCTATAAAACTTCAAGGCCCTCTTATCCAGTGACCCGTTTCCCCCAGCAAGATTCCACTCCTTAGGGGTTTCACAGTCTCTCCAAATAGTGCCACTAGCTGGGGACTGAGTGTTCAAATGTGAGGCTAGTGTGGGTGGACACTTCATGAACCACAACAGGACTGTCAGAGAACCGATTCGCTCTTTGTGAAAAGCACAGACAAATGTTAAATACCCATAGCGAAACCTTCCCTTTTTTTCCCTCTTCCTTGAAAACAGATGAGATATGTAGAGATATAGCATCCACTCTATAGGAGTGAGGTATTGATCAAAGAGCATAATTCTGAGAGTTAAGGTTAATGGACTAAGTAGAAAGATGGCAAAATCTTAAGGACATTGCTGAGCTGCAGAACTAAGTCAGGAACTATCTGCTTGTGGGTCTCCTGTAAGGCAAGTGATAAACAGCTCTCTTGTCTCCTTAGATGTTTTTCTGATGCTCTAGCTGAAGTTTAACAAAAGCCTCCTGACTAGTGTGATCCAGCTCCAACCAGTTAATACAAACTTTTCCCATTCGTTTCTTTTAAAGCTAAGTCGATGATGTCTGCAAATTATGGCTGTGAAATTGTGAGTGCATGCCAGAGTGCTTGAGAAACTCTAAGAACACTTACCATATATGGATGGGAGAGGGATAGATTACTGTATCCTCCCTCCAGAAAGTCTGAGGACCTCAGAAAAATTTATTTATTTTGTTCATACTTCCTTTCTCTGTATCGTCTACCTGCCTCCACTAGGTTTCTCTAGCTGTCCAGGATGACGATATGTACATCATTGCAGTGGGAGTTTCTTCTGAATTGCTCGGGCAAATGGTCCTGTTTGTCTTTTTATCATACAGATGACTTGCGGAGCTGAAAGCATCCCACCAGGTAGTGGCACGCAGGAGGCCTCCTTCTCAGCAGGTGTACCTGTCAATCTGAGATGGATGCTGAACTGAACTGGAGACAATCTTATTTCAACTGTAAAATCGGACTGTAAGGATTCTACCTGTTGCTGGGTCCAGATTGTGAGAACCTTGTTTGAGAATCTCACTGTTGCATTTATGAATACATCAAGCCTGTTCCCTTTCTTGGGATGCAATTATATGTTTGTCACTTGGGGGTTAATCCTGGTCTCAAAAAGGAGATGGAAAGTGCTTGGTTTTCTTTTTTGGAGATCTTGAAAGGAGTGGAATTGATTCTTCATTAAATATGTGGTAGAGTTCACTGGTGAAGCTACGTGGACCTGGGTGTTTCTTTGTGCTAGTTTCTGTAGGTTTTAATTCAGTCTCCTTTCTTTCTATAGATCTATTCAGACTAATTCTCTTTGGGGGTAGGGGATGGAAAGTCATGTCATTTCAGCCTTTCCAGGACCATGTCCACTCCATCTAAGTTTATTTAATTTACCAGAATATAGTTATTCATAGTGTGTCATTTTAATTCTTTTGATTTCCAAGGTTAGTGACAGTTTCCTTTCCTGAATTTTCCATTCCAGTAATGAGTCTTCCCGGACCCCCATATCAACCTAAATAAAAGTTTATCAATTGATGTTTTCAAAGAACTTGCCCTTGGCTTTGTGGTTCTTCTCTGTTGTTTGTCTCTTTCAATTTTATTAATTCCCATGCTCGCTTTCAGTGTGTCCTTCCTTATGCTCTTTGGAAGCTGAGTTTGCTCTTTTATCCCTTCATGCCTTAAAGTGGATGGCTGGCTTACTTACGGAACATTTTCTTTTCTACGTTTCAACTGTGCATCTGCCTCACAGCACTGCTCCTGTGTATCTGAGTGCTTACATATTTGTGTCATATTTCATTCATTTCCAAATACTGCCTGAGTTTATTTTTTGTGTCTTCCTTGATCTAATAGTTTTAGGTGGGTTTCATTTAATCTCTGCATATCTTTGCAATTCATGTCCCTCTATCTCACTTTTCTGACTTGATTTTCATGAATAGACTTTCTTATTTCTATATGTACTCAGGGTTTTAAATGTCTATATTAAGTAATTTCCACCAGTTTCATTGGGAAGAGGGTTCATGAAGATGCCTTACTGTTATGGCACAAATCAACCGCATGGATTGGTTTTCAGTTTGTTTGTTGGTTGGTTTTTTCTTTTCTTTTCTTTTCTTGATAGTTTTCAACCTGGAACATCTGATAATCTGTGCTTAGATTGATCTTCAAACACCAGCTTTTATTTTATAAGCTTTTTTTTTAAAGTAAGAATTACAAATCTGAATATTTCCTGCAGCATTATTGATATACTATTCATTTGTGCCTACAGTGGATTCATGTCAAATGTACAGAAATCCTTAGCATTGCTTTAGGACAGTGATTCTGAACCTGCCTAATGCTGCAGCCCTTTAATATAGTCCTCCTGTTGTCCTGACTCCCAAATATAAAATTATTTTTGTTATACTTAATAATTTTGCTACTGTTAGGAATTGTAAATATCTGATATGAAGGATGGTCTTAGGCAACTCCTCTGAAGAGGTCATTTGACTCCAAAAGGGTTAGAGGCCTACAGGCTGAGTGCCACTGCTTTAGGAGCAGATGGCACTTAGCTTAAAGAAAGTAAAATGCATCTACATGCACACACACAGACACATACACACACACAGAGGCACACGTACATGCACATGCACATACACAGCCAACTCTTTTGGAATTTGAACACTAGTGGGTGATGATATGCAACAAATAGTAGAAAGACTCGTAAGCAAGGTAATTAGAGATGTTGACAAATGCTCCAAAGGAAGCTGGGTATGAGGCTATAGAATGTCGACTATAGACTGTTGTCAGCTTCTTCCTGTTGTTTCCCAGATACATTCTTGCAGACTCATCTCAGTTTCTGAGTAAAGAATGTCAGGGTCACCTCCATTTGTATGCACAAAGCTCTCTGCTATGTGCTGTCTGGTTCCCTATCCCCCACACCCTTTATCCATGGAGATTTTCCCTTTACAAAACCCTTTTTCCAAAGTCTGTGGTCACACACCTCCTCTATGGCCCTGACCTGGTTTCCGAAGAGCTGTCTCATCCTGGATCCTAGGTACTACTGAAACTAGTCATTCGCTATCAGTTACTATGATGAGATTCTCTGACTCTGTGTAGTCCCCAAAGTAAGGAGAAAACTCTCAGAAAACAAACATTTCAGCATCTCCAGTGGAAGACTTGACTTGAACAACACTGCATCCATTCTAAAAGGAAACATCTGCTTTGTGGCTTCAGGTTTTCCTTCATGTGGTTTCCTTAAAGGAAAACACACCCTGGACCAGCAATTTTCCTCTACTTGATCCCATGATAATAGTTCACAGTAACAGAAGCTGTAGCGCCTGGGTAGACATTGCAGCTATGAATTCTTGGGTCCAAGTCTTGGCTTACCCACTTCCAATGAATCTTTGGACCAAATGATTTTTTCAAAAGAACAAATGCAAAAACAATAAAAAACAAAACAAACAAACAAAACACCAAGAAAACAAAACCAAAAACCAAAAACTAAACCACAATGAAAATAAAAATACCCAAACTCACATGTTACTTTAAATAAATCAATTAATTAACTAAATAAATCATACGGGACAAGGTAAGATTGCCATTTTCTCTCTGATGACTTTCTAAGGTGGGACCAGCAGGGAGGCACAGGCCTCAGAGGTGGCCAAGCAGCTGGGACAGGATCCTTTCTACCTCTGTTTACACCTAGGAGGGACTATGGATCCAAAACCCTCTCTGCCCCTTTCCTGAAAGTGGAGAGCTTGTCTCCAGGGAGTGCTCTGACCCCAGGACTCAGGAGGGAGGGCTGATCCACAGCCCTCTATGTACAGGTCTTACCAGACAAGAGCTGATCTCCCAGAAGTTCTGACACAGGCTTACAGACCCACAGGAGGAACAAGCTCCAGCCAGAGACAGCAAGAACATCTACCACCAGAAATCAACAGATGGTGAAAGGCAAACGCAAGAATCTTACCAACAGAAACCAAGACTACTTGGCTTCATCAGGATGTAGTACTCCCACCACAGCAAGTCCTGGATACCCCAAAACACCAGAAAAGCAAGATTTGGATCTAAAATCATATCTCATGATAGTGATAGAGGAATTTAAGAAGGACATGAATAACTCCCTTAAAGAAATAGAGGAGGACACAGGTAAACATGTACAAGTCCTTAAAGAGGAAACACAAAAATTCCTTAAAGAATTACAGGAGAAGATGAGTAAACAAATAGAAGCCCTTAAAAGGGAAACACAAAAATCCCTTAAAGAATTACAGGAAAGCACAACCAAACAGGTGAAGAATTGAACAAAACCATCCAGGACCTAAAAATGGAAGTAGAAACAATTAAGACATCACAAAGAGAGACAACTCTATAGATAGAAAAACCTAGGAAAGAAGTCAGGAGTCATAGATGCAAGCATCACCAACAGAATACAAGAGATAGAAGAGAGAATCTCAGGTGTAGAAGATACCATAGACAACGTGGACAGAACAGTCAAAGAAAATGCAAAATGCAAAAATATCCTAACCCAAAACATCCAGGAAATCCAGGATGCAATGAGAAGACCAAACCTAAGGATAATAGGTATAGAAGAGAGTGAAGACCTCCAACTTAAAGGGCCAGTAAATATCTTCAACAAAATTATAGAAGAAAACTTCCCTAACCTAAAGAAAGAGATGCCCACGAACATACAAGAAGCCTACAAAACTTCAAATAGACTGGACCAGAAAAGAAATTCTTCCCGTCACATAATAGTCAAAACATCAAATGCACAAAACAAAGAAAGAATATTAAAAGCAGTGAGGAAATTTACACAATATATTTCCACAAAACCAGCCCTTCAAAGAATAATAAATGGAAAACTGCAACACGAGGAGGGAAACTACATCCTAAAAAAAGCAAGAAAGTAATCTCCCAACAAAACTAAAAGAAGATAGCCACATGAACAGAATACCAACTCTAACAACAAAAATAACAGAAAGCAACAATTACTTTTCCTTAATATCTATTAATATCAATGGACTCATTTCCCCAATAAAAATACATGGACTATCAGACTATGTATGTAAACAGGACCCAACATTTTGTTGCATACAGGAACCCCCCTCGATGGCAAAGACAAGCATTATCTCAGAATAAAAGGCTGGAAAACAATTTTTCAAGCAAATGGTCCCAAGAAAAAAGCTGGAATAGCCATTCCAATATCGAATAAAATCAACTTTCAACCTAAAGTGATCAAAAAAGATAAGGAGGGACACTTCATACTCACCAAGGGTATGATCTACCAAGATGAACTCTCAATTCTGAACCTCTATGCTCCAAATGCAAGGGCATCTATATTCATTAAAGAAACGTTACTAAAGCTCAAAGCACACATTGCACCACACACAATAATAGTGGGAGATTTCAACACCCCACTCTCTGCAATGGACAGTTCATGGAAACAGAAACTAAACAAAGACACAGTGAAAGAAGTTAATGAACAGATGGATTTAACAGATATGTCTAGAACTTTTTATCCTAGGACAAAAGGATATACCTTCTTCTCAGCACCTCAGGGTACGTTCTCCAAAATTGATCATATAATTGGTCACAAATCAGGCCTCAACAGATACAAGAAGATTGAAATAATTCCTTGTATCCTATCAGATCACCATGGATTATGGCTGTTCCTCAATAACAACATAATCAATAGAATGCCCACATACACGTGGAAGCTTAACAACACTCTACTCAATGATAACTTGCTCAAGGAAGAAATAAAGAAAGAAATTAAAGACTTTCTAGAGTTTAATGAAAATGAAGACACAACATACCCAAACTTATGGGACACAATGAAAGCAGTCCTAAGAGGAAAACTCATAGCTCTAAGTGTCTCCAAAAA
>JADRCC010241088.1:0-10332 GCA_019843855.1 Hylomyscus alleni | reverse complement strand
GTGTGTGTGTGTGTGTGCACATGTATGTGGAGGACAGAGGCTGATATCAGGAACTATTCTTATTGAGTCAAGGTCAATCGAACCTGAGTCTTACTGCTATGACTAACCTTAATAGCTAGCTTGTTCTGGGGTCCCCATATGTGATGGTTTGAATGAGAATGGCCCCCATAAGCTCATATATGTAAATGCTTAATCATCAGTGAGTGGCACTATTTGAGAAAGATTAGGAGGTATGGCCTTGTTGGAAGAAATGTGTTACTGAGGATGGGCTTTGAGGTTTCAAAAGCCCATGCAAGGCCTACTGTTTCTCTCTTGCCCTGCAGACCAGGATACAGCTCTTAGCTCCTGCTCTAGTACCATGTGTGCCACCATATTTCCTGTCATGATGGTAATAGACTAAGCCTCTGAAACTAAAAGCAAGCCATCAGTTAAGTGCTTTCTACCCTAAGAGTTGCCTTGGAGTTTGCAGGGGGTAGATCAATATTTGTAGCAGATGTGCAGCTTGGTCTTCATGTAGGACTACTAATAACTGGAGCAGGGCTGTCTCTGACTCTGTGGCCTGCTTTAAATCCCCTTCCCCTAGCTGAGCTGCCTTGTGGGAGGATGATGCACTTAGTCCTGCTACGACTTGATGTGCCAGGGCAAATTGGTACCCGTGGGAGAGGGTAATGGGGAGAGGAGTTTGTGAGGGTGGGACTAGGAGGAGAGGATGGGGATGTAAAGTGAATAAATAAATTAACTAATGAAAAAAAAAGAGTTGTCTTTGAAGTAGAAACTTAAGGGTTCTTTGGAAAGTTAGTTGTGCTGGATGGTTTTGCTGGGGCAAATACGTGAAGGAGTGTTTTTCTGAAGTGAACACAGGTGAAAGGCTAAAGCAGACTCATGAAGGAACATTGCTCTGAAGCAGACACAGGTGAAAGATGTTCTGCTAAAGTAAGCACATGAAAGGACATATGATAAAGAATTCTTTGCTCATGACACACATGTATTGGTCTGCTTTACATTGCATAGTTGAGCTACATTTATCGGGACTCCATAGAGAGAAACACAACACAAAATTGGTAGTGTGCTGCTGATTTTGGCTGCTTCCAAGGACTCAGGCTGATTGACAGACATCAACTGAGACAGACTCATGTGGAGTTTTGCTAAGTCAGACTTGCTTGTTGAGGCAAGACTCATGAATGACATGTAATATTTAGAGGGAGTATAAAAAGGACAGCAATGGGGGCTGAGCTAGGCTTGCTTATAGAGTTAGCTGTGCAGTGCTTGATGGTCTTGAATCTTTGCTGATCTTTGCTTCCTTGAGAGAGGCACAATGGAGAACGTCTGGTGTCCCTCTGGGTCCCTTCTTGTGCCGAGGCTGAGTCTGGCTGTCTCTGCTTGGTAGTGCCACCACTGCTGATTTGTGTTTTCTATCCTGACTCTACCAAACTGGACTGCAGATGTGTCCATGAAGTGTTTGTGAGTGGATGGAGCTGCTGCTGCTGACCTGTGAAGTGAACTGCCGATTTCCAGACAACACAGATGGGAGTTACTACAAAGAACCATTTCTAAACAGGTTCACTTCTCCCATATCCTTTCTTTCTACTATCTCTGGTGGGTGGTGGGCTAAAATGGAGATCAAAGCATTTAAAAACCATCATTAAAAATAGGCATTGAGAATGTTAAAGTTACATGCCTTGGTCATGGTGACTCTTCACAGCAATAGGACAGTGACTATGACACCTCTCTAGGCTGGAATTACAGGGTGGTGCTATGTCTATATGACATCTACATGGATTCCAGAGATCTGACCTCAAGTCCTCTTGCTTATGCAGCAAGCACTTTAACCACTAAGCCTCCAAAGGGTGCTTTGTTGTTTAGACCCTTTGACAACAAGACTTTTACCTGGAAAAGTCTCTGCTTTTCTCTCAGCCCATGATATGCTTTGCTTAGGGCCAGTTTTAAAAATGCTCAACAGATGAAGTCATACTCCTTTGGGAGGATACAAAACATTCGCACAAGAGATGAATGAACTTAGAGTTTCAAGTTTATGTATTAAGTCCTGATATATACTTGTTGATTTAATGAATAAAGATAAAGATGTTTGAAACCTTTCTTCTAGTCATTGTTTTTCTGTGTTCACTAGTGCAGTAGATACTGCATACTGGGTACAAATCACTGTATGAAACCCAAGGAGTGTACCTGAACAAGTAAAGCAGGTCTTTTATGTAACAATGGGTTGCAATCAATGGGCAGATGTGATAAGTGTATGCGAGGGAGCAGAGTAAAGAGAATGTTGAATTGGCCACTCAGTTATTAGGGGGAAGGCATTTATTGTAAATAAGAGAGAGAGAGAGAAAAATATCCAGAGGCATCTGGAAGAGTCCAGAGTGGAGAGAAAAAGAAGTGGACTGGATGTGGGCAGGGCTAGAGAAGTGGGACAGAGTAGTGGAGATGGCAAGAGAGCAAGAAGATAGCACGGCAGAGAAGGGAAAGATGAAGAGCAGCCAGAATAGAAGGTTGTAAGGAAGGCAGGCAGCTGTTTGGAGGGAAGGGCCAGGAGGCTACTATAGACTTTGAAATGTTTAACAGGTCCTTGTGAATAGACCGAAGGAGCCTGGCAGCCAGCATTGACTTTGATAAGCAACCACAGGTCCATGTGAGTGGAGCCATGTGTCCCTTGTGCCAGAGGGAAGAGAAATGGCTCCTTTTGGGAATGGAAAACCTGTTTCACAAGTTTCTGAGGAATGCTAGATTTTATCTAACTGCCAGAAGTCACTGTATAGTCCAGCTTGAGCTCATTTCTGGATATGTGGACTTCCTGAGACTTAATAGTAAGCTGTGGAAAGAAACTTAGAGAGCAAAGATAAGACCAAAAAAAAAACCACACTGCACTGAACACAGAAACTTGTTCTAATCTAAGGTTAGCTTATCAGAAAATGGTGATGTGAAATTCTACAGGCCCCGAATCAATGTGAATTCTTTCAAAGCAGATTTCTTGTGGATAGCCCTGGTCTTGTATTTTGATGCTAATTTTCCTCCCCTGGAAAGTATAGCAGACGAGGAGCACATCACGATACAGGTGCCTTGTGAACCTTCTCCCCATCTTAACTTTTCAAATAAAGGCTAAGGCCAATGATTGGGCAGCAGGAGGGAAGGTGGAGCTGAGTAGTTTGGGGGAGAAGGGAAGAGAGGAGACAGGGGAGGAGACTGGAGAAGAGGATGAAGGAGGAGGACGAGGTGGAAGGAAGATGGAGCTGAAGCACGTGGCTTGGAGAAATAGCAAGTCATATGAGATCTAATAGATGGGAACAGAGGAGTGTAGTGGTAGATCTGCCCAATCTAGGCGAGTAGCTTGTATATCAATTAATTGAGTTGTGAATTCATTGATTGGGTAAATTGGGTTAAAAATTTACCGCAACAAGATTCTATGGGTTCAGATTTTAGTTACTAAAATAAAATAAAATATGGTTCTTTTTGCATATATTTATGTGTGTGTGTGTCTGTTGGGGGTTTGTGGTGGTGTATGTATGTGCTTGTGCTGCATGTGCATGAAGAGGTCAAAGAACAACTTTTGACTTGTTGGGAGTAAGTTCTCAACTTCCATCATGTGGGTTATGGGGATCCAGTTCAGGTTAGCAGAGCTGGCAGCAATCACCTTTACCCACTAACCCAGATTTACTCACAGACCCCAAATTTAAAAACTGACTATAGCTTACATGTGAGCCAGGCTGTGTACAATGAGGTGTTAGAATGGCAGGTCGCGTCAGAACATACCACACACTAGGCCCAAACAGTTCCATGTGTAAGAGGTTTAATTGAGAGGGAGAGAGGGGGCAATAGCGAAGCGGGGGAGAGAGAGAGGGGGAGAGAGAGAGGAAGAGAGGAGTGTTCTCCGTGTGTGTGTGTGTGTGTGTGTGTGTGTGTGTGTGTGTGTGTGTGTGTGTCTGACATAGTGGCCACAGGTATAGGTGGGAGGTGAGCCCAATGGATTCTGAGAATATGGCGGCTGTTGCCCTGGCAACAGGTCCGTGAGGCCCACCCTTGTGATGTCATGGGTTTTGGAGGCCCTGATGCTAACAACATTTACAAGAAACATAAATCTGTGTCTAAAGCTTTGAAGATTAGCTCTTGGTGTCCAAAGGAGCCAGACCTGGCATCTTCCAGAGAGCATCCAGGTGTCCTCCTTGGCATGGAGCCCTTTTCTTCTCTATTCACAGTAGCACCTAAAAAAATGTTTCCTGCTTCTCCTGATCCATGTTCTTGCCCCTCTAGATCTGCTCCTCTGTGTCTAGGCTACTTCTGAACTGTCAACTCTTCCTCCATTTGACAGTTCTGGGTGCTGAAGAGCTCTTGGTGCAGGTTTGCTCCGGATTTTGCTCCTACAGAATGGGGTCTATAGAGGGCTCCGGGAAAGAATTCTTTTGTTTTTGTTTTTGTTTTTGTTTTATTTTTGTTTGTTTGTTTGTTTGTTTTGAGACAGGTTTTCTCTGTGTAGCCTTGGCTGTCCTGGAACTCACTCTGTAGACCAGACTGGCCTCAAACTCAGAAATCCATGTGCCTCTTCCTCCCAAGTGCTGGGATTAAAGGTGTGTGCCACCACCATCCAGCTGATGAGTCAATTTTTCAACTTTGTTCTATGCACATTCCTAGGTGGACAAAGTTCTTTCTGGGGACAGCTTGAGCAGTTGGGGACAACTGGGGCTCAACTTAGTATAGAAGAGAAATGAGGGTGAGTTCCTAAGGGCATCTTGTTCTCCTAGGGAACAGTCCATGTGAGATAGCTATTTTTGAATAAAGCGGGAGTCCCTCAAATTCATAATTAAAAGGATCTACGGCAATCTAGTCCTGTTTTTTTCACCATGAAGTTTGGGATGTAGCCTTTCACGCTCACATTAATAATTCTTAGCTTCTCACTATCTCCTTTCTGAATGTGGGAGGTTACCGAAAATAATCATTGCTCCTCTCTTGAATACTTGACCCCAGACCAGTCTGTGCATCTGTCGTCAGAGGGGAATTCACATACTTTAGCCTAATATCCCCACTTCCAGGAATCAATGCAAAGAAAGTGAGGTACCTGGCATCTTCCAGAAAGCATCCCCCAAATCTTGTTTGGCGTGGTGCTCTTTATTACTCAATAGACAATATTTATACAAAATACTGCTGTGCTTATAGTGGGAAAAGGGTGAATGTCATCTAAATGTTCCCTAGTCAAGAAACGGTTATACAAACTGATAAAAACAAATGATTGTAGGATTGTGGGGTCCCGAGTCTGCTCAGTCACAGGGCACAGCTGCTCGGGGAGGGGGAACATGGGCGTTAACTGCACTTACCCAACCCAGTTGTCTGTTGGGTGTTGGGCTGTAGGGCAGCCCCTGGACACCACTCCAGGGGTGGGAAAGTGCAGTTTGAGGCTCGGGACAGCGGGGCCCAGGGGTCCCAGGCCTGCGAAGAGGCTGGGGCATAGCAGGTTCTTGGACATCCAGATACCGCTGGAAGTCTCAGAAGAGCTGAGGACAGAATCTGGGCCTGCAGGCTGGATCTAGCTAGGGACCATGGGGAAAAGCAGTGTCCTTGACTGGACAGGTGGTGGCTTGAGCTTGGTGGTAGTCCTGGCTGGGTACCTCATTAAAATGGAGATCTCTGTCTTGAGCCTACTTGACTACAGGTCACATCCTCTACATGTGGAGGGGCTTGGGGCATTGCCCTTACATGACTGATGGCCACAAATCTATGGGAGGCTACAGCTAGTGCCTGGTGCCCCAGAGTAGGCAAAGGGACTTCTACTGTCCCTTCAGGGTCTCCAGGGCTTCTAGCCTTAGCTCAACCAGGGACCACACTACCTTTCACAGTCCTACAAATAATAACATATATTAAGCATCTGTTGTTATCTGGTCAGTGAGGTGATTTGAACACTTCATCAGAAAGTGGCACTGTTTAAATTCATTGTGATGTGGTCTTGTGGGAGGAAGTATGCCGCTGTAGGTGGACTTTGTATGGCTGTGTCTAACATCCCACATAAGGTCCACTGTCTCTCTTCTCCTGCTGCCTGCAGATCCAGATGTAGAACTCTCAGCTGCTTCTCCAGCACCATGTCTGCCTGCATGCTGCCCCACTCTCTGCCATGATAATAATAGCTTAACCTCTGAAACTCTAAGTAAGTCACAATTTTAAAAAAAAATGTTTTTATAAGAGTTGCTTTGCTCCCAGGTGCTCTAACACTCCCAGGATCACAGGATCACAGGATCCTAGAATCACAGGATCACAGAGGCAGCTTGACTCTGAGGAGTTCTGACACAAACAGGATCACAGGAAGGACAGGCTCCAGTTAGATTTAGCCAGGGCAGGTAGCACAAAACCAGATGTCAGGAGGCAAGCATAAGAACATAAGCAACAGAAACCAAGGTTACTTGCTTGGCAACATCAGAACCCAATTCTCCCATCATAGCAAGTCCTGATCACATCATCACACTGGAAAAGCAAGATTCAGATCTAAAATCACTTCTCATGATGATGATGATGAGGGGTTTTAAGAAGAACATAAATAACTCCCTTAAAGAAATGCAGGAGAACACAGGTAAACAGCTAGAAGCCCTTAAAGAAGAAACACAAAAATCCCTTAAAGAACTACAGGAAAACACAATCAAATAGGCAAAGAAAATGAACAAAAATATCCAGGATCTAAAAATGGAACTAGAAACAATAAAGAAATCACAAAGGGAGACAGCCCTGGAGTTAGAAAACGTAGGAAAGCGATCAGGAGTCATCACCAACAGAATACAAGAAATAGAACCTCAGGGGCAGAAGATATCATAGAAAACATTGACACACAGTCAAAGAAAATGAAAAAAGCAAAAAATTCCTAACCCAAAACATCCAGGAAATCCAGGACACAATGAGAAGACCAAACCTAAGGATAATAGGTATAGAAGAGAGTGAAGACTCCCAACTTAAAGAGCCAGTAAAAATCTTCAACAAAATTATAGAAGATAACTTCTGTAACCTAAAGAAAGGGATGCCCATGAACATATAAGAAGCCTACAGAACTCCAAATAGACTGGACCAGAAAAGAAATTTCTCCCTTCACATAATAATCAAAACACCAAATGCATTAAACAAAGAAAGAATTTTAAAAGCAGTAAGGGAAAAAGGTCAAGAAATATATAAAGGCAGGCCTATCAGAATTACACCAGACTTCTCACCAGAGACTATGAGAGCTAGAAGATCCTGGGTAGGTGTCATACAAACCCTAAGAGAACACAAATGCCAGCCCAGGCTATTATACCCAGCAAAACTCTCAATTACCATAGATGGAGAAAACAAGATAGTCCATGACAAAACCACGACAAATTTACACAATATCTTTCCACAAATCCAGCCCTACAAAGGATAATAGATGGAAAACATCAATATAAGGAGCAAAACTACACCCTAGAAGATACAAGAAAGTAACTTTTCAACAAACCCACACAAACATAATTCCACCTCTAACAACAAAAAATACAGGAAGTAACAATTACTTTCCTTAATATCTCTTAGTATGAAAATTAATATTACCAACATATCCTAATCAATTGAAATAAAAAAAATATGAAGAATTAGAAATTTGTTGGCTGTCATCCAGTGGTCTCTCTAATTTGGTAATAGGAGAAATAGGTCCAATATTGTACAGTCCATATACACTTTCTGCTTGTTTGTACATGACAGTTTCTTGCTGTGTACCACATAATGGTCTTGAAATCATGCTTCTCCTTTCTCAATCTCTCTATTAGTAGGATTGTTTATTTGATGTTTTTACACTATACTATGGTTCTCAGAATAGCTTACATAGTTCAAAAATATTTATACAGCCAAAAGAAACATAGACAATTAATTTGGGAGGTGGCTTGTAAGAGAACAACAAAGAGTGAGACTGAATGCTTTGCTTGATATTTATAATTACTGTATCAATTTTTAAGAGGAGGACTTTACAAAGTTATTCTTTTTCTGAGATGAATGCTTTTCAAAATCATCACAGCCAATGAACCAGATTCTTACCCTCACCTAATGTCTGTGCCACCTTCCAAGCAGAACCATTGTTCATTGAAACAGTTGATGAATGCTTCATGGATAGATCATCTTAATACATACACCATTTCTTAAATGAATGTAACCTGTTCCCTGTGGGCTGAGAATGAAGGCAATCTTTCAGGTCAAATGGTTTTGACCATAGCAGGAAATCTGTATTCAAAAATCGTGCCTACAATTCATTCCTTTGTGCAGCAGAACTGTCAACTCTTAGCTTAGCTACTATGGAGGTAAAATCCTTTGGTGATATGAGGGTCATTGAAGTACAGCCTTATTACAATGAACTCCAAAGTCTAAAAATTGTTCTTATTTTGGGCTTGTACCACATTGAGAGCCAAGATTTTAAGCTCTACTGAAAACAAAATGAACCAACCAAACAAACAAAAAGACTATCTATTTATATTTAAAAAAACTAATAGTGATATATTATTTAAAATATCACACAGTTAATATGTTTGGAGTTATTTAAAATTTATATTGAGAAAAACATGTGTTTTCAATATTGCTGTAGACAAGCATCTACATAAGACTATTCAATTGATTGTTGTTTTATATCAAACAACTTTTATAATATTCATTTTTATTGTTATAATATTTTATAAATTTTAAAGAATATGATAAAATAAAAAAAGAAAGGTATGGCAGGTATTGAAGGGGGTCTCTGGGAGGAGTTGGGGTACAAAGGGAAAGAAGAATGTGATATAATTCTATTTACTTAAAATATGTTTTTAAATGTTAACAGATTCAGATAAATTGAAATTATGTATCTTTTCTCATCATAATGCAATAAAACTTAGATCAGTAAAAAAAGAAGTATAAAAACAAAAATGAGTTGTTTTGGCCATGGTATCTCTTCATAGCACTAGCACATATTAAGACAAATAGTAATATTTAGTGATAAAATGCTTCTGTTTTAGTCTTAGAACTATGAATTAAAACTGCATTTTGTTAACTTTGTGTAAATACACATATAACTGAGTATATACGTGCCAATACATTTGTACACAGGTCCATTTGGTCATCCTGGATTGCAGAAATACAGCTATTCATTTACATTCTTTGATTTTATCTTGAATCTGCATTTATTTTACCATCAGAAATGAAGGAATATTTTAAAATATATGGAAAAAATAATGTTTTAAGATGGGGCACTAATAAACAGGACAGTCAGCAGCCATCAACATGGTTCACAATAGGGGTCTGTGAAGAAAATTAAGGTGCACTCAGAGGATCATTCCTACTGAGGACCATACTACCCAGTTACTCCACCAAGGGGTCATTTCTCTTCCCTTCTCAGGATCCTGCTGCCTGTGGGGATATAACCTTTGACCTCTTATGATTTTTTTTCCCTTTTATGCCTGCCCTGAGAGACAGTGTGTCAAATCCACACCCAGCCAGGTTTGGTTCCCACAAAGCAGATTTGCAGCTTTGGCTTCCAGAATCTTCCTTAGTAATTTTGTACAAGAGTCTCAGACAAATTACTAGGTTCACCTTTGGGATCAAGGACTACAACGATTGGATTGCCTTGTGATCAGCTTCCTTTTAGAATTATATTCTTATGATTACTTGTACCAGAAAGAAAGATGGCAGCATGATCAAAAGGAAGCAGTCTAATATAAAGTCCTACAGACTCATCCTGTGCCTCTGGACTCATCAGGGATACAACTTCCTTAATTTGCTTATGCTGGCATATCTCTCCATTTCTCTTTGTTTTGTTTCTCTTATTCTCCACTCTTGTTTATTTGTATGTTTTTGCACCCTTAAGCTCCTTTGGGAAGGGCTTCTGTCATTTACTGAAAAAGCTCTGACCTCAAACACTTACCTTTTCTTGGTTCCCATAATCCATTGGAAAGAAACACTTGGCTTTTATAGGTTAAGCAAGTCTGGACTCTTGAAAGTTTCTGTCCTTATAAACTAAACACTTCTTTCCTCCTTACCAATAAGGGCATTATATTAGACATCTTTCTTTGTTTCTTTGTTTCTTTGTTTCTCTCTCTCTCTCTCTCTCTCTCTCTCTCTCTCTCTCTCTCTCTCTCTCTCACTCCCTCCCTCCCTCCCTCCCTCCCTCCCTCTCTCTCTCTCTCTCTCTCTCTCTTTCTTTCTTTCTTAAGATTTATTTATTTGCCAGGCGGTGGTGGCACACACCTTTAATCCCAGCGCTTGGGAGGCAGAGGAAGGCAGATTTCTGAGTTTGAGGCCAGCCTGGTCTATAGAGTGAGTTCCAGGACAGCCAGGACTATACAGAGAAACCCTGTCTCGAAAAAAACAAAAAAAAAAAAAAAA
>JADRCC010241087.1:0-12684 GCA_019843855.1 Hylomyscus alleni | reverse complement strand
AAAAAAAAAAAAAGAGTACAGAATACCCATGATACAGTCCACAGAACTTGAAAGTGTCAAAAAGCTGAATGGCCCAAGTGAAGATGGCTCAGTCTCACTTGGGAGGGAGAAGAAAGCAATCACAAATAAGGAGGGAGGGAGGAACCTGGTAGGGAAATCAAACTGAGTGGTGGGGTGGGGTGGAGAGGGGAACCTGATCTGATATTGGGTGAGGGAAAAGGACTGAAGCCCTGAGGGGCAGCAGAAAGAATGGAAACAGGCAACCTCAGGAAATAGCAGGTTGGGGGGACCCTCCAGAATGCACCAGAGACCTGGGAGGTGAGAGACTATCAGGACTGAAAGGAATGAAAGTTGGAGGGTGGACGGAGGGTGGAGAATAAAATATGGAATGTAAAATAAACAAATAAAATTTTTTTAAAAAAAATCAAAAAAGAAAAAGGAGAAGAAAAAGGAGAAAGAGGAGAAGAAGAAGAAGAAGAAGAAGAAGAAGAAGAAGAAGAAGAAGAAGAAGAAGAAGAAGAAGAAGAAGAAGAAGAAGAAGAAGAAGAAGAAGAAGAAGAAGAAGAAGAAAAGAAGAAGAAGAAAGAAGTGCACTTGGTGGTACATGTCTTTATTCCCAACACTCTGGAGGTAGAAACAGGTAGTTCTCTGTGTGTTCAAGGCCAGCCTGGAGTACATAGTGAGAGTGTCTCAAACATCAAAAAATAAAAAAAACCAATATGTACATAATATTGTGCTATACATGTGCCTTTTAGCTTAGAATATATAGTGTGTATAAGTATAGTCTTATAAACTCCTTTGTACACAGTATTTTAAGGATCTTATTGAATCACAGCAGCTATAAGAGCAATGCTATAAGATTGTTGTAAATTAGTAAAATTTGAGCTTATGTAACTTGTCTACATAGATTGATAGTAAGAAAGACAGATGGAGGTTCAAATTCAGGCACTTTGCTCAACTTTTTTTCTACGATAGTCTGTGTCAAATGTAAGAATATTTGTGTCTCAGATAAAATGTCACATACTTGATGACATATTTGTATAATTTTAAATTTCAAGATTTCAGAGGTTTAATGTAGTTATTGTAATAAAATGTGAGGAGGCTTAAACTGAAAAGGTATAGAGTCATCTATCTTTGACACTGGCATTTCATAAAAAGTATCAGGAAGATCATTATAAATTTAAAGCCAATCAGTTTTCCAGAGGATCTTAACTAGACTGAACTACATAGTGGTGGAAATAAAGAAAAATATACATGTGGTATCCATATTTATTTTTTCAACTTATAGTTTATGAATATTTCTATTTTGGTATAATCAGAAATTTGTTTTGTTCTCTTCATAAAAATTTATTACTAATAAAAATATATTGTACAAACAAAACCACATATTCAGTTAGCTTATATGTTCAACACAATTTTTGATAAATACAATGTAACCTTTTATCAGAGATTAATTTTATACTTCATGGTCATTTTTGTTTCTATTACAATTAATGAATTTATTTATGATAAGACAAACAGATCTTTACAAATATTTCTAGATATGGCAAGGTCTTCCCTTAAATTTGTCATTCTTTTATTTTCCTTACCTTCTTTCTTTTATTGCTTCATTCTAATTTCAAAATTCTTTTTCTTTTTTCGTTTTTTTCGAGACAGGGTTTCTCTGTGTAACCCTGGCTGTCCTGGTACTTACTCTTTAGACCAGTCTGGCCTCGAACTCAGAAATCCTCCTGGCTCTGCCTCCCAAGTGCTGGGATTAGTGTGTGCCACCACTGCCAGGCCAAAATTCATTTTCTTAAAGTGCATGTAAAATCTCAAATTTATTGGAAAACTGGAAAACATAATTATATGAACTTTTTATTCAGATATACAATTTTAAAAGAAAAATTCATTTATAATCTTCCTCTCCTCTTTGTAGACACATATTTTAGGTTCTAAGGTCTTGGTAATTGCAATATAAACCCTTTATAAGTAGAGGGAAGAATGCAAGCCAATAACCACTAGAAAGCAGCATTACTACAGAAGGATGGCCAGTCCGTATGATAATATAGTAAAAATAGAAAGCCATTTTTGACCGATAAAATATTTACAAAATATCATTAAAATGTATTTTGAACAGTATTCTTTCAGAAACATGCATGTATTCAAAGTTGGAACTGTGGGCTGAAAAATATTTTGGTACAATGAATGATTACATGCATAGGAGGAAGAAACAGAACATAGAACCAAAGGTGAGAACACGCTCTGCTGCAGGTATTGACATCCAAACTTACTGGGTTTTGTTA
This sequence comes from Hylomyscus alleni, assembly GCA_019843855.1. Taxonomy (NCBI): domain Eukaryota; kingdom Metazoa; phylum Chordata; class Mammalia; order Rodentia; family Muridae; genus Hylomyscus; species Hylomyscus alleni. Next base: position 10,399 of record JADRCC010241087.1, on the reverse strand, counting down.
GGAGTTGTGAGGAAAAAGTCTAATACCCAAAGCACCACCACTGAAATTGGAGTTCTCATTTGACTCATGGCAACCTAAAGGCTAAGGTCATATGTGGTCCTTAAACTCAAAATCTGTATCAATTAGAAGAAGAATGATTAGAAAAACAAGAAACAGAAAATTTCCTCTTAAGTGTATTGACTCAGCCCTAGTTGATAATTTAGTTCTGCCTACTTTCCGATATTAAAAATCAGGATAATTTGAATTTATTCTAAGAATACTCATTTCAGTTTCAGTTAATAGTGACTTGGTTTAGAATAAATACTGAAATGACAATGGTAAAGAAAGAGAAGACTAAAAACATACTACTTAAACCTGAACAAAGGAAAGTATAGGAAAAAATTTCATAACGCAAGTAGCTACAGTTTCATTCTCTAGACCCCCTATATTTAAACCTTGGATATAAGCCGGGCAGTGGTGGCGCACACCTTTAATCACAGCACTTAAGAGGCAGAGGGAGGCAGATTTCTGAGTTTGAGGCCTGCCCGGTCTACAGAGTGAGTTCCAGACAGCCAGGGCTATACAGAGAAACCCTGTCTCGAAAACAAAACAAAACTATTCAAAACAAAAAAAAAACCTTGGATAAAATCCTTGGATATAAGCACTTCAGGACAGCACTGTGCATGCTTTTAAGATCAATTTCTTTGATAATAAAAACGCTTTTGGTTAGTAACAACACACGTTTTCTCTGTCATAAAATACTTTAATTCTCCTTTTATGATGTATAAATATAAATTCCTTACAAGGTTAGGGTGAGTTAGATAAGAGACAGGTGAAAGTGGAAGAGCTGTTTCTGTCCTTTCACAAGTGCCAATATGCAGAATAGAAACTTAAACTTTGTAAGCTTAGTGACTATACATTTTCTAGCTTAATTCGCTATCTCCTCTCCCATAATCTGAATAAATGTTACTTTTGAAAATGCTACTTTTGTGATTCCCCTGGATCAAAACTAAAGTAAAGATTTAATGGATTGATACCACAGTTCTGGGAATAAGGTATTTATTTCCTTTTTATTTTTGATAACTATTTCCATAGTGAGATTGCTTATAGCATCCTTGAGAGTGCTCCTCACATGGAAGGTGCTGAACATAATTTTGCTGAGTAATTGAGGGATTTACCATACAGACAGAACAGGAAAACTTTCCATATTATGCCAAAAATAGAACTATAGAGAAGATCAATCTGTTCTTATTTTGTTATAGCACCAGTCAGGGCGATTGTACCTGCTGTTAACAACCACTCATGTTTTCCTTTGGAGATATTTTTCATGCATGTACAAGCAAATGGAATTATCATTGGCTGAATAGATCTCTGTTTACCAAAGGCATCCCACCAAAAAGGAATCTGGCTGTAGTAACCTGTGACAACTATCATGCTACTAGAATATTCCAAACAACAATCATGATGATAGTCCTGGGTCATCAAGAAGGCTTAGCAGGTCAGAGGGCTTTAGTCTACCCTGATATTCTGGTTAAATCCTTGAAAACCAAATGGAAGGAAACAATTCATTCTCACAAAAACATAAAGCATTTTTAAATTAAAAACCAAGTTTGTTGCTCATTTAAAATAAAAAGTACTAATGACAGAGTTAATAGCTCATGTTTCCTAGTGCATCCACAAGTATAAAATGTAGTGCCTTCCAACCACGTGTGAGACTGTAAGGACATATTAGTATTTACCTTAGTAGCTTAAAATTCCAAGTGCATTTACCCTGTATTCTTGTTTTCTCTTGATAATTCATAATTTCCTGACAAATATAAATGTGTACTTATTGCAATACAAATATAAGGACAGTATCATTGATTTTATTGTAAATAGATTTTTTCATTTAATAAATTCTTATCACATGGTTTCTATTCCCTCATTTCCTCCCAGATCCTCCCAATCTCTCCTCGCATCAAACTCCACACCATCATTCTCTCTGTATTTAGGAAACAAGCAGGCACATAAGAACCCTATAAGAAAACAGAGGGGAAAACAAATTAAAAAAGTACATAAACTTTTACAGAAGTGTATTTCTATATGACACCTGACATGGCCCTTATGGTTAGCTGCTTCTCCCCTTATTCTCTCCTTTACCCTCTCTTCCCTTCCCCTCTCCATTTAATTCTCCATTCCAGTCCCCCACTCTCTATATAACTTTGTATTTTATTCCCCCACTGTAGAAATCCTTCCCTGCTACTCCTTACTTTCTTACTACATACCTAATACCTGTGCATGGATTATGGAATGTCTATCGAACAGTCAAAAGATAGCGTCCGTATATAAACAAATTCATACCTTATTTGTTTGGGGGGGGTCTGGGTAACTCAGTTATATGTCAAAGTATTTCTATTTTTATTTAAAAAGTGTTCTGCTTAACTTTTCTGGGGCCTTTAAATTACCAGAAACGTCAGGAGTTGGTTCAGGGGGGCAAAGGTGCTTAAAATGATTCTTATTCCTGACTTAAAATTACAAGCAATTTGGTTTTCTATGCCTTACTGTCTTTGCAGGCACACCGTCAGTATGAAAATGAGTCAGAAAAATATATTCTGGTGGAGTCAAGAGCCCTGATGTACAGAGATCTGCTCTATGTCAAAGCAGGCTACATTTAGGGCATAAAGGGGATTTAGTATATATAACTGTGCATAGTGCCCATGAAAGATTAACCAAACAAGCAGAAGAAATCCACATAACAACACACCCTATAAGGAGAAAATTATTAGCCAGAGTAATAGTAATAGGACCCCAATACACATGTATGTGGTGAGACGGAAAATGCCCTGCCTCCTGGTAAAAGTTCTTTTAATTCCCACAGATAACAGAATTTGTGGCTACATCTTGTCCTTTATGAGAGGGGAATGTAAAACCCTCTATTTCCTCCAGTAACCTTTTGATTCTCTGTATAGTTTCTCCTTTATATTATTAGATATTTTATTTATTTACATTTCATATGATATCCACTTTCCCGGTTTCCCCTCTGAAAAAAAAACCCTTTTCTCTCCACATTTCCCCTGCTCACCAACCCAGTCTCTCCTGCTTCCTGGCCATGGCATTCCCCTACACTGGGGCATAGATCCTCACAGGACCAAGGGCCTCTCCTCCCATTGATGACCATGTAGGCCATCCTCTGCTACATACGCAGCTAGAGCCATGAGTCCCACCATGTGTGGTCTTTGGTTGGTGGTTTAGTCCCTGGGAGCTCTGAGGGTACCAGTTAGTTCATATTGTTATTCATACTAAGGTACTGCAAACCCTTCAGCTCCTTGGGTCCTTTCTCTAGCTCCTTCATTGGGGACCCTGTACTTAGTCCAATGGATGGTTGTGAGCCTCTACTTCTGTATTAGCCAGTCACTGTCAGAGCCTCTCAGGAGACAGCTATATCAGGCTCCTGTCAGCCAGCAGTTGTTGGTATCCACAATTGTGTCTGGATTTGGTGATTGAATATGGGAAGGATTCCCAGATGGAGCAGTCTCTGGATTGTCCTTCCTTTAGTATCTGCTCTATAGTTAGACTCTACAACTCCTTACAAGGTTATTTCGTCCCCCTTTCTAAGAAGAATCAAAGTATTCACACATTGGTCTTCTCGAGTTTCTTGTGGTTTGTGGATTGTATTTTGGGTATTCTGAGCTTCTGGGTTAATATCCATTTATCAGTGTGTGTTCTTTTGTTATTGGGTTTCCTCACTCAGGATGATATTCTCCAGATCCATCCATTTCCCTAAGAATTTCATAAATTTATTGTTTGTAATAGCTGAGTAGTACTCCATTGTGTTAATGTACCACAATTTTCCAAGAAAATGGTCACCTTTGATGACCATGACTCTGTGGATAAGATTGTTATTCAGAAATACCATACTGTGAATGGCCACAGCCGTGAATTTTAGAAAGGCTCTGTCGAAGCAAGAGACAGCTAGTGCTTCATCCAACCAGAGGTCGAAATGGTTCCAAGAACTTTGGTGGTGGTCGTGGAGGTGGTTTTGGTGACAATGACAATTTTGGTTGAGGAAGGAACTGTAGTGGTCGTGGTGGCTTTGGTGGCAGTCTTCGTGGTGGTGGATATGGTGGCAGTGAGAATGGCTATAATGGATTTGGCAATGATGGAAGAAATTTTGGAGGTGGTAGAAGCTACAATGACTTTGGCAATTATAACAGTCTTCAAACTTTGGACCGATGAAGGGAGGGAACTTTGGAGGCAGGAGCTCTGGCCCTTATGGTGGCAGAGGCTAGTACTTTGCTAAATCACGAAACCAAGGTGGCTATGGAGGTTCCAGCAGCAGCAGTCACTATGGAAGTGGCAGGAGGTTCTAATTACATAAAGCCAGGAAAGAAAGCTTAGCCGGAGAGGAGAGCCAGAGAAGTGACAGGGAAGCTACAGGTTACAACAGATTTGTGAACTCAGCCAAGCACAGTGGTGGCAGGGCCTAGCTGCTACAAAGAAGACATGTTTTAGACAATACTCATGTGTGTGGGCAAAAACTCCAGGACTGTATTTGTGACTAATTGTATAACAGGTTATTTTAGTTTCTGTTCTGTGGAAAGTGTAAGACATTCCAACAAAAGGTTTTACTGTAGACCTTTTTCACCCATGCTGTTGATTGCTAAATGTAATAGTCTGATCATGACGCTAAATAAGTGTGTCTTTATTTTTTTAAATGTGCTGTGTAAAGTAAGTCTGCTCTGAAGCCATCTTGATAAACTTCCCCAACAGTGTGAAGTTAGAATTCCTTCAGGGTAGTGCCAAGTTCCTTTTGGAATTTATTTATGGTTGCTTCAGTGGAGACGCCATTGTCTTCAAAAAACCTTGGTGTTGTTAAACTGCCAGTTACTGTTGTAACTTTTAATGAGTTTCCCCATTGAAAGGGTCATCCAAGCAAGGTCACAATTTGGTTATAAAATGGTTGTTGGCACATCCTATGCAATATCAAAATGGAATAACAGTATCAGATAAAATAACAGATGGGAATGAAGTTTCTGTATCATCCATTATCATGTATACTCAATAAATGATTTAATTCTCTTGAAAAAAATATATATGGATAGGTAACTTACCCAACAACGAGTTCCATGAGTAAATGTCTCTTTACATATGCATTTGGCAGTAAAGACGGTTGGTATTGCTTAGATAGTTTTTCTGACAGGATTGGAAAGGGTTCCATTTTTGTAGATTTTGTTTTTTCTTCTGTTCTCTTCCTTTGTCCACATTATTATTATTGAATTTTACAAGCTTCTTTTCTTTATTCCTATTCTATTTTTAAAATTCCTTTCTTCCTAGCACAAATTGCTTCCCAATCAAAATTTTCTGATGTATTTTAGTTCAAATTTTCTTTGAGGTGTTCTTGCACGTGTGTGCATTTGGATGCATTTTTATATTCCTGCTTCTGCCTGTTATCTCTCATTCATTGCTTCACTTGTATCCTATCAGATATGTTAGGGATGTCGATTCCTTTCTACATGAGGAGGAGGACTCTTATGTGTCTTCTATATCTCAATACCATAGTATATTGAGTAGTTCCCAAATGTTCCCCCTGTAAAAAATCAGCATATAAGCATATGCTGAGCATTTCCAATCCATTGTTTCAATTCAGGTTGCTGTAACATACTGTTGATGACTCTGTCACATGGAGTGGTTTAGGTAAAACTGATCTCTCACCTTTCTATAGGCTGCAGTAAAGTGACAGCATGGTCAGTTTCTGGTGAATATCTTTTTTTTTTCTGATTACCCGTTGATATAGATTTCTTTTTATTGATTACAGCAAGAGAGTTTTAGTCCCTCTTTTTGTAACAATATTAATCAGATGTCTCACCTTGATGATCCAACTTGACCCTAATTACCTCTCAAGTCTAACCATCTTTTCACTGAAGATCAGGATGTAATGGGTTAATTGTGGGGACATTTACAATTCAGTGTGTAACAGTATTTCTCTATTTATTAATGTCACATCTTCTCCTAAACTGTACCAGTCTAGCTTCCCAACAGACTGATAATAACTTTTTTTCCCATATACTCAGCATTTTCTAATTGTAATGCCACTTCTGGTATAGTTTTTGATCTTACCTACTGATTTTATTCCTACTTTAACACAAGTCTTTCCGCCTATTGAGCTTGAATATGGGCTTCTTCTACTATGCTTTGAATAATTAGAATCCATTAAAGTAATGTGTTTCTAATAATATAGTAAAATTTCTTCTGAGTAAAACCCCCTTCTGCCTACTTTCTCATGGAGAACTCATTCCTTTGTGCCTTTACCTTTTTAGACATTTACCATAGGTCTCAGTATCAATCTAATTTTTTAGTTTTAAACTGACTATTGCGGTGTGTAGTATGACAAACACAGATTCTCTCTGTTCTGAGACAAGAACCATCCATATATCTCTTATATCCAAATTCTGTAACTTGGCTGCCTAATTTCATCATGCCTTGATTATTCTAGATGAAATATCACTCAAAGTTAGTGATACATTTTCTATTTTTATTTTTTCCTCATTGAAAATAGATTCTTTTCTCATATAATATATCCCAAATACAGTTTCCCTTCCTTCTATTCTCCCATCCCCTCCCAACTAGACACACTCACTTTCTGCCTCTCTTTAGAAAAGAGTACTCTTGTAAAATGTAGTAACCAAACATGACATAGTAAAATAAAATAATTTAAAACAAAACCACCATATTGAGGCTGGACAAAGGAAACCCTAGAGCAGGCACAAAAATCAAAGACCCACTTGTTCATGCATTTATGAGTCCCATAAAAATACTAAGCTAAAAGTTATAATAAATATTCAGAGAACTTGGTGTGGATTCTTGTTTACCTGTGAATGTTGCTTCAATCTCTGTGAGTTTCATATAAGCCTTGCTCAGTTGATGCAGAAGACTTTGTCCTCTTGATACCCTTCATTCCCTCTAGCTCTTAAACTCTTTACAACTCATTTTCTACAGGGTTCCCTGAGATGTGAGGGGAGAGATTTGATGGAAACATTCCATTTAGAGTTGTGTATCCCAATGACTCTCTGTAATTTCTGGCTACAGGTCTTTGTATCTGTTTATGTATGTTGCAGGAGGAAGCTTCTTTTAAACTGAAGTAATGAGGCATTGATCTATGAGTGTAGCAGATAATATTAGGAGTCAATTTATTGATGCGTTAAATCAGTAGAGTTTGATTTTACCATAGGTCTCAGTATATCTAAGCTCTTATGTTAGTCACTCAAACAGTCTTGGGTACAGGTTCCATCTTGTAGACTGACTGACAAGTAGTCAAGTCAGATGTTACTTGGCTACTTCCACAGGTTCTGTGACACTATTGGCCTAGCATATCTTGTAAGCAGGGCATGTGGTATGTCAAAAGATTTCTGGCTAGTTGGTCTTTATATTTCTTTTCTAGAAGTCTACAGAGTACTTTCCTAAACCAAAGACATTAGAACATGGGGATGAAGGCTCCATGTAGGCAGCAGCTCTAATTCTCCATGTTCAATAGGTTCCATTGGTGTTATCCTTGGCAATAGGCTCCAGTTGTCAATTTGCAGAGAGCAACTCCTACCTTAGCAACAGCCTGGTTATTTGGTGATTTGCATAGGTTCACCTTGGCCAGTCACTCATCCAAATTCAGTCTTAGTGTTGAAAGTATTGCAGTAGGTGATTAGTGCCACTTTAATCTCCCTGGCAGCTGTGGATAAGCAAGTTCTTTGTTACCCACCCTATGTTCTGGGTTCCCTAATGAAAGACACACACACACTTACACACATAAACTGAGAGAGAGAGAGAGAGAGAGAGAGAGAGAGAGAGAGAGAGTTCTATTTTAATATGCCTTAAACAGCTCAATGGCTGTACTTACATGTGGCTAATACCTCCTCTCCAATAATTCTGATACTACTTATTAAAATCTTTATTCCATCTTTGCTGCCCTAGACACAATCTGGGACTCCCAGGAGTGCTCTTCTCCTGCTCTTACGTGCATTGGTATGCTCTCTCTTCTGGAGCTCTCAGGTCTGGACCTTACTGCTTTCCCAGCATGGTGGTCCTCCTTCCTCTCTCAGACCCCTTGCCTGCAAACCCTAAAGTCCAGGCTCTGTCTCCCTGTCCAGCCATTGGCCTCTGGCAACTTGTTTATTTATTTACCAAATGAAACCTACTGGAGACAGGCACCCTCAACAACTTACATGCATATTCTCATGCAATTTTGAGAACCCAATTAACACAATACAAGTGTTAAACCAAATCCACAACAGGAAGGCTCATTTGGTGACAAGAGATAGCCAGTTTTTATTTTGTACCCCCTACTAAAAGAAGACTTCATTAGGATAGCCTTCATGGTTTTTTTTGTTTTTGTTTTTGTTTTTGTTTTGGGGGTTTTTTTGCTTTTGTTTTGTTTTATTTTATTTTATTTTATTTTGGTTTTTCGAGGCAGGGTTTCTCTGTGTAGCCCTGGCTGTCCTGGAACTTACTCTGTAGACCAGGTTGGCCTTGAACTCAGAAATCTGCCTGCCTCTGCCTCCCAAGTGCTGGGATTAAAGGTGTGCACCACCACTGCCCGGTGCCTTCATATGTTTTAAGAAGCTTCCTCTGTACTAATGTTCCATACTATGGCTTAAATGGATCTTAATTTTAGCTTTCTCATCATATTTCCTCCCTCATTTCCCTCTCCCCTCCCTGTCACCATTTGATGCTCCTATTCCAGCCCCTGCTTCCACCCATAATCATATATTCTATTTCCCTTTCCCATAAATATCTATCTGTCTCTATCTCCCCTAGTCCCTTCCTCTACACCTACCTTCTTTGGGTCTAGGTTGGTTTAAAGTAATATATACTATACTTATCTTTTTCTGCATGAGTTACCACATTGGAGTTGATTTTTTTCCTAGTTTCATCTATTCTCCTGCAGATTACATGATGTCATTTTTAACAGCTAATTAATACTCCATTGTGTAAATGTACTACTTTTATTTTTTACCCATTCTTCTGAGAAGGGACATATAGATTGTTCCAGTTTCTGGCTATTTTGTATAGAGCAAGAATGAACATGGTTGACTAAGTAGGATGAAGCATCTGTTTGGTATATGCACAGGAGAAGTATAGCTAGATCTTGAGGTAGATCAAGAGTCAACTTTCTTAGTAAATGCCATATTGAGTACCACAGTAGCTGTACATGGTTGCCCTCCCAGTAGTAATATATGAGTGTTTTCCTAGTTCTACATCCTTTCAAGCATGAGCTATCAGTTGTGTTATTGACTTTAGTCATTTTGACTGGTGTCAGATGTACACTTAAAGTAGTTTTCATATTCATTTTCCTGATGACTAAGAATGTTGGACATTTCTTTGACTGTTTCTAAGCCATGTAAGTTTCCTCTACTGAGAATTTTCTTTTCTTTTAATTATTTTTAATCTTTTTTACAGCTCAGCCATTATCCTTCTACTGGTCCGCCCTCCAACAGTTTGTCATCCCATTCCTCCTTCCCTGTCTTCAAGAGGATGTTCCCACCCCACCCTACCTGACCCTGCCCTACCAGGCCTCCCCACTCCCTAGGGCCTCAAGTCTCTTAAGGGTTAGGTGCATCGTCCCTCCCTGAGGCCAGAACAGGCAGCTCTCTGCTGTATATGTGTCAGGGGCCTTGGATTAACTCCTGAATGCTACCTGGTTGACTGCTCAGTATCTGAGAGATCTTGAGGATCCAGGTTAGTTGAGATTTCAGGTCTTCCTATGGGGTTACCCTCCTCCTCAGCTTCTTCTAGGCTTTCCTTCAGTCAACCACAGGGGTCCCCAAAAATTTGCTGTACATCTCTCTTTAATTAGGTTATTCATTTTGATGTAGATTTTCTTCAGTTCTTCAAACATTTCAGATTTTAGTCCTTTATTGGATATCGAGTTGGCAAAAATATTTTCACACTTTTTGACCTGCCCCTTTGTCTGAATACAGGTGTCCTTTACTGTAGAGAAGCTTTTCAGTTTCACAAAGTTCTATTTTTAATTGTTGGTCTTTGAATCTGAGCCATTGGTGTTCTGTTCAGAAAGTTGTCTCCTATACCAATGAGTTCAAGGGTATTTCCTACATTTTTTTTAAGGTTCACTTTAGCTGATATTATGTTGATGTCCTTGATCCACTTGGACTTGAGTTTTGAGCAGGGTGATAAGTATAAATCTATTTGTATTTTTCTACATGCAGGCATCCAGTTTCACCATCACCATTTGTTGGAAATGCCACGTTTTTTTCAGTGAGTATTTTTGGCTTGTTTGTCAAGACTAAAGTGTCTATTAGTATGCGAATTTATGTCTGGATATTCAGTTTGATTCCATTGATCAACATTTCTGTTGTTATACAAATAGGTTTAGTTTGTTTTTTGGTTTTGTTTTTTGGTTGTTTTTTACTATAGCTCTGTAATAAAATTGAGA
>JADRCC010241086.1:0-35611 GCA_019843855.1 Hylomyscus alleni | reverse complement strand
AAAAAAAAAAAAAAAAGAGAGAGAGAAAAAAAAAGTCAAGAGGTAGAGAAAGTAAAATGTTGAGAAACTAAGATGATTCCAGGAAAAAACTGAGTAGGAGGTAGGTTGAAAAGCAGTCACAGGGTAAGGAAGTAGGCTCAAGTCATCAGGAAAAATAATTATAGTTGTTTGCTGACGTTGTAGGGGCCTCTATTTTGAAATAACTGTAATTATTGTCATTTTTTTCACTGTTGGTCAGGATTCCTTGCTTTTTTTCAGTATATAAGTAAGTCTTTAATTGTCTCCAAAGAGGTCAAATTGTACTTGTGATTAGGATCTTGTTTCTGGAGCTAGGAAACTGAAGTCTCACTAGTCAGCCTGCTGCACATTTCTCTTCTCAGACACATAGATGCTATCCAAAAACTTTCTGACATCCTCGTTTTTAGCTGTGTGGCTTGCTGAGTCTGAAACAAGTTTAGTGTCATTTCCTTCAAGGATTAATTCATCCTTCTGGGCTGGAGTGACACAGCAAGCAACACCTGTCCTCATCCGAACACCCAAGAAATTTCAGATTTCAACCACAGACCCATTCTCCTGAATAACGACATTGATGGGGAAGTGAGCGTAACAGACCTCATCTTGTAATGGAAGCCCAGCGTAACACCCTTGATCATGTTCTGAACATGACTGCAGATGGTTCTGACAGTGGCCTGTTCCTTACTGTTACCCCACCATTTGTCAACGCGGGATCTTTTCTTTTTTTTTTTTTTCATTGTTTTTATTGGTTTATTTTCTTAATTTACATTTCAAATGTATCCCCTTTCCCAGTTTTCCACCCTCTCGGAAACACCTATCACATCCTCCCTCTCCTACTTCTATGAGGGTGTTCCTCCACCTACTCACACACTCCCATCTCCCCACCCTCAGTTCCCCTACGATAGGGTATCTATCGAGTCTTCATAGGACCAAGGAGCTCTCCTTCCATTGGTGCATGACAAGGCCATCCTCTGCTACATATGGAGCCATGTGTACTCTTTTGTTAATGGCTTAGTCCCTGGGAGTTCGGGGGTCTGGTTGGTTGATATTGTTCTGTGGGGTCGGAAACACCTTCAACTCCTTCAGTCCCTTCTCTATCTCCTCTACTATTAGGGACTCCATGCTCAGTCCAATGATTGGCTGCTAACATCTGCCTCTGTATTTGTAAGGTTCTGACAGGGCCTCTCAGGAGACAGTCATATCAGGCTCCTTTCACAGGATGCACTTCTTGGCATCCACAATAGTGTCTGGGTTTGGTAACTGTATATGGGATGAATCCCCAGGTGGGACAGTCTCTGGGTGGCCTTTTCTCTAGTCTCTGCTCTACCCTTTATCTCCATATTTTCTCCTGTATTTTGTTCTCCTTCTAAGAAGGACCGAAGCACCCACACCTTGGTCTTCCTTCTTATTGAGCTTCATGTGGTCTGTGAATTGTATCCTGGTTATTTGGACCTTTTGGGCTAATATCCACTTATCAGTGAGTGCACACCATGTGTTTTTCATTTGCAATTGGGTTACCTCACTCAGGATGATATTTTCTAGTTCTATCCATTTGACTAAGAATTTCATGAATACATCATTTTTAATTGCTGAGGACCACTCCATTGTGTAAATGTACCACATTTTCTGTATCCATTCCTCTGTTGAAGGACATCTGGGTTCTTTCCGGCTCCTGGCTATTATAAAATAAGACTGCTATGAACGTAATGGAGCATGTGTCCTTATTACATGTGGGAACATCTTCTGGGTATATGGTCATGAATGGTATAGCTGGGTTCTCAGGTAATACTATGTCCAATTTCCTGAGGAACCACCAGACTGATTTCCAGAGGGGTTGTACCAGCTTGCAATCCCACCAGCAATGAAGGAGTGTTTCTCTTTCTCCACATCCTCAACAGTATCTGCTGTCACCTGAGATTTTTATTTTAGCCATTCTGACTGGTGTGAGGTAGAAACTCAGGGTTGTTTTGATTTGCATTTCCCTAATGACTAAGGATGTTGAACTTTTCTTTAGGTACTCCTCAGCCATTCAATACTCCTCAGTTGAAAATTCTTTGTTTAGCTCTGTGCCCCATTTTTTAATAGGGTTATTTGGTTCTCTGGAGTCTAACTTCTTGAGTTCTTTGTATATATTGGATATTAGCCTTTTATCGGATGTTGGATTGGTAAAGATCTTTTCCTAATCTGTTTGTTGCCTTTTTGTCTTATTGAGAGTGTCCTTTGCTTTACAGAAGTTTGTAATTTTATGAGGTCCCATTTGTCAATTCTTTTTTTTTCTGGGTGTGTGTGTGTGTGTGTGTGTGTGTGTGTGTGTGTGTGTGTGTGTGTGAGAGAGAGAGACAGGGTTTCTCTGTGTAGCCTTGATGGTCCTGGAACTCACTCTGTAGACCAGGCTGGCCTTGAACTCAGAAATCCGCTTGCCTCTGCCTCCCAAGTGCTGTGATTAAAGGCGTGTGCCACCACTGCTCAGCCCATTTGTCAATTCTTGATCTTAGAACATAAACCATTGGTGTTCTGTTCAGGAAGTTTTCCCCTGTGGCCATGTTCATGGTTCTTCCCCATTTTCTACCCCAATAAGTTTCAGTGTATCTTGTTTTATGTGGAGATCCTTTATCCACTTGGACTTGAGCTTTATACAAGGAGATAAGAATAGGGCGCTTTGCATTCTTCTACATGCTGACTGCCAGTTGAACCAGCACCATTTGTTAAAAATGCTGTCTTTTTCCCACTGGATGGTTTTAGCTCCTTTGTCAAAGATCAAGTGACCATATGTGCGTGGGTTCATTTCTGGGCCTTCAATTCTATTCCATTGATCTTCCTGCCTGTCTCTCTACCAATACCATGCAGTTTTTGTCACTATTGCTCTGTAATACAGCTTAAGGTCAGGTATGGTGATTCCCCCAGAAGTTTTTTTATTGTTGAGAATAGTTTTCCGCTATTTTTTTGTTATTCCAAATTATTTTTCTTTCTAAGAAGACTCAGCTCTACATTGATGTGATTGAAGTTCCTCTGCAGAGTTCCCTTGGGGCCCTTCACAAGGACTTTGAGCCCCATCAGATTTTCTCAGTAAGAAGGCCCTAGAGGAACACCTCAGGACAGGCTCTCCTGTAGCCATATAGCAGGTCAGTGATGCTAACATGAGGGCACTTTTGCTTGCTTTATGGTTTTTCTTGCCACTTAGATGAGCCAATCTCATCCAGTCTCCTCCCATGAGATGTCCTACTAAGGAACTAACAGCCAACGAAAGTCCGAGGCCTTCATTCCAAAGTTCTTAAGGGAGAAAATGCAGCCAACCATCATGAGAGTGATCTTGGAAGCCTATCCTTCCCCCACTGGAGCAGTGAGATGATGGCAATGGTAACTAACTTCTGGATTGCTTTCTGAAGAGACTCAGAGGACCTCTTTATGTCACATTCAACTTCCTGGCCTACAGAACCTGTGAGAGAGTCAGTGCTATTGTGTCATTGTTTGGCTGGTAATTTATGTGACAGAAGAAAACTAATGCAGGAAAATGCCATTTTTCTTTACTATCACGTATTCATTTTCACAAACTCAATTTTCTAAAATTTTAAATTTTTTGTGTGCATAGGTTTTTTTCCTTGCATGTATGTTTATGCACCATGAGTACCTCCTGCCTGTTGAGGCCAGCAGACATCAGATCCCTTGGGACTGGAGTTAAGATAGTTGTGAGCTGTCATGTGGGGGCTGGAAAATTAAACTCAGGTCTTCTGGGAGAGCAACCTGTTCTCTACTCACTGAACAATCTCACCACTCCTGGCAAATTGAATGTTTAAGGAATTCATCTAAGTTGAGCTTCAGAGTATAAATCATGCTCTTCAGAGTAGACAAGAATACCAGCTTATTTCTCAATATTTCAGAAATAAAACTATATCCACACAAAAGCATTTATATAAATGTCCATAGCAGTTTTATTTGTAATAGTAAAAAAATTGAAACAACTTAAATACCTTTTAATGGATGATGGGTAAACAAACCACGGTATATCTATACCATGGTATACTATTCAGCAAGTAAAGAAACAAACTGGTAATACATGCAACAACTTGGATGGAGTTCAAGGTACTTGTGCCGAATTCTGGGAAAAAAAGCCAATTTTAAAAGATTACATATGGTATAATTTCATTTATTATAACACTGTCACCATGACAAAATTACAAAGATGGAGAACGGGGTTTAGAGTATGGGAAGAAAAACAATGTGAATCTAAAGGGCTAAAAGAATGAATGAGAGAAAACAGTTGTTACCTTAGTAATGGCCTTTCCACAAACTTACACTTGAGAAAATTGCACAAGAACCACCTATACACCCCACTGCTTGCGTAGGCATACACAGGTGAATACATACAAAAATGAGGAGGTATAAATAAGGTCTATGGATTGCATATATCAGTTTTCTGGTTCTGATATTGTACTAGTTACGTAAGATACTACAATGGGACAAAATATGTAAAGGGTACATGGTAATGTCTGTACTTTTTGTAACTTCCTCTGAATCTGTTAACTATTTAAAAATACAGAGTTTAAAAAAAATACTTCTGTTGATCTCCATTCCCTTGGACTTAGGTATCTATTTTAAACTACACTTTTCCTTACTTTCCATCTGATCCTTACTGAGGTTAGGTTTTGAGAAAAGACCTGAAAAAAGACCTGGTCATATGGGCACCTGAGCTACTCTGTTAAGCATATAATTTTATCTATTTGTTTATTGACAGAATTTCTCTGAGAAGTTCTGGCTGTCCTCACTTTATAGACCAGGCTGTCCTGGGACTCAGAGATCCACTTGTCTCTGCCTCCTAAGTGCTGGGACTAAAGGTGTGCACCACCACTGCCCTGCTATGCATATAATTATTTAAACAGGTATTAACCATAAATCTCCCTGAAATTTCATTTTCTTCATGACACTTCCTTTCCTTGCTGGATGCAAGGGTATAAACCTATGACCTCAGCACTCAGGAAACTATTAGTTCGAGGACAATCGGAGCTACACAAGACCCTACCCTTGTAATAACTCCCATCCTCAGCCTAGATAATTTCTTCATGGCTTTTCTTCCTTTTTCCTATACTCTGAAGTCACTCTGTGACTTATTCAAGACTGCATGTAACAGTTATATTTGTCCTTAGCTTGTAATCTTTAAACAAATTTTAATCCCTAATAATGTATAGATGCCTAATTTTTTCCACAGCATATGTTAGTTGTTCTCCCCTATCTCCAGTCTTGAAGCTCATCTCTTCCTCCACCCTGCTTGGTCATGTAACACTTCTTACCTACAGCGGCCTCCTTGCTGGTCTACCTCTAGCTATATCTTTTACATCACTGTCAAAGTATCCATTCTAAAATCTTAAAGTCATTCAGCTTATAACTTCCATGGTATTCAATGTCCATCTACCTCTTCTAGCAGTGTGAACTTGAGCAAATTCTCAAAAGTATCTGTATCCTTTTTCTTGTCTGGAAATGGTGACAACGATCTACGGTATAACACTTAGAGCTCTGAGAATTGGCTGGTTTTTTATTAGTCAGTGAAGCCCCGTCTCTTAATCACACTTTTTACTTAAGTGAAAATGGATCCAACTACCATCACCATTACCTTTTTGAAAGAGAGAAAGACAGCAGAACTCCGACTCTATTACTTTCTGATTATAAGATTTTTGGCAAATTATATAACATGAAGTATAAAACAATTAAAATACAAAATAGGTGTAAAGATAAAGTGGGTCAGGAAGATAATCTGCTACTGGTAAAAAGGTTATGCAGGGATTTAAAGTCTAGCCAGAGGTGGTCTCACAGAGGAACCTCCTCTTGCTTAACGTAACTACAACTGGCCCCTTTGAATGTCGCTCTCAGAGCTATTCAACCTGGTTTTTCCCATTCTACACTGAGCATCCAGGGAAAGGGTTCATTTCATTAACCTCACCTTAGAAGACCAGCAGAGATGGGGGCTTAGGATACATCAGCTGAGTGAATAAATAAAGGTACTCTGGGGTTATTAAAAGTGGTGCTGAGATTTAGGCCATCTTTAAAATTTTTTTCTGAAGCCTACAGAATGACTTTGTCCTATTTATGCATCTCTCCTATCTGTCCCAAAGGCTGTAAGTTCGGTATTATGTATTTTACACCATTTCCCATTTAGAAAGTGCTCTGTATTGAATGAAATGTCAGATAGAATTAAGAAATATTTCAACTTCTTTGGGTCTATTTACTTCCCAATAATATACCAATGAAGTAGGTTAGCAATTAAGTCCCTACTTAAGGAGTGTCTTTCCAGCTTTATTAAGATATATCAAGAAAATCAACATAACTAAAACATACCATTAACTTAACATTGACACTAAGCAAACAACTTTTAAGGTGGACAAATAATTTTATTTTGTGCATGCAAATACATGTCAAGTACTGCAAACTTTTTCCATCAATTTTCTCTCAAACACTGAAAATCATGATGCTCTATTTTGTGAACAGCCAAAGCTAATATCTCTTCACTTCAGTGCTACAGAAAAACACACAGAATTCACTCTTTGCTATTCACTATCATCACAACCCTCATTGTTCCATCTCTGCCCTCCCCCCATATACAGGCCTTATAAGTCCTAGCCTTCCCCCCATTTAATCCTATTCCTATAGCACAAAGGGAAATATTACAATTTGGAAATTCAAATTGAAATAAATGGAATAGAATTTATTCCCATATATATTCCCCATTTCATTGTACAGAATTATTTTATAGTTTTAAATAGAAGCTGAGTATATGCCTTAAAAATGAGCATTAAATCCATCTTAGAGATGGTGCCTGCTTTTTACATGATGGGTGTACACCATCTTTAATTTCATTTACATTTCAATCGAACAATAGATTTGCAAAGAAAATGTCTAATACAGACGTAAAAATATTCACACTAAGCTTCACAATCGGTTGTACAATTGACAAACAGGCCTCTTTTCCCAAACTTTCCAGCTAAGCAAATTTATAAAATGTAATCAATGCAACAAGAAAAACATTTCTCTTTCACTTCCAGGGAAAAGAATATGCAATAAACAGTATAAATGCAGACGGCAGTTGCTGCAAGCTAACCACGATACTCCCAAGTGGCTGTACAGTGGGTATGTGCAGTACAAATAAAAGCCACATGTGTTGTATCACAACTACAGTATAATTGTTTGCCCAGCTAAGAGAATGCATGCACTTCCATGCCTTGGGTTATAAAGTGAGGCCTAATTCTTGACAGGTTGATGGAATATGTGCAAATGACCTTGGCTCTTGGCAGTACTAAGTGCAGCCAGTGTCTGTTTTCCACTGGTTTGGGGGATATTTTTAAATTTTTATGTAAGAGAAAAAAAATAATTGCCAGTTTCAGACTTGGGGGAATAATTCCCCTTAGAGTAAAAATAAGTCTCCACTCAAATGTGGGGTGTTCTGATCTGTGGTTTGACTCCTTGTACTCCCTTGCCAGCAAAGGGATACAAAGAAATAGCTAGTGTAAAGGAGTTACTAGCAAACTTAATCTCTAGAAAACGGGATACTCCTTGAGCATGTTCATTTGTGTTCTGCTTGCAGAAGGGGCCCTTCAGTAGAAGGAGTTACAGTAAGTGATCCCATTGATACTCTTCATTCACTAAAACACAAGAACAGTTCTAAGACACTAATATATAGCTGCAATGCAACTTTTCTCTTTAATGATTAGTTACCAATATTGGTGACAGTCTGCTTAGAAAATGACTCAAAGATATAAGGGAAGAAATACTCAGATTCACAGGTGACATACTAAATCTGATTGCTATAAGTTCCATCCCTGACTAAAACAACAACATGGGCTTTATCACATCTAAAATGCAAAAGTAGGGTAGATGTTTTTTAAATAATTTTGTCAAATAGTCAAAAGATCCCACTCAAAAGTTCTACAAATCACTGCATTCTATAATCTTCTGTATAATCAGGATGTGCTTTGTTAACTTAGCATCAACTTGAAATCTGGGTCAAAGTGACTAGGATCCATACCAATGGGAAATTTTAGTTTTTTAATGAAGTTTCATTGAATTCTCTTACTAGAGTAAGTAGCTATGAAAGCAGAGAATCAGTGCCACTGGCCTTACAAGCTACCTTTTCTTGAAAATTACATTGTACAATGTCCCTACATACACTGACTCGTTGCATGGCACTGAAATAAGTCATAGTGGCAAAGGCAAGAGAAATCTAATTTGTGTAGGTACCAACTAGAAGAAATATACACAGAACTCTTAGAATTCATAAAATAAAAGGAGCCCACACAAAACTAATGATATTATATTCACAGCATCTGAGTACGGCACATGGACTAGGAATTGGGACTCAGAAAACTGGCAGGGAAAAAAAAAAATAAGGAAATCTACACCATTTCCTTGCTTTTCAGACTTCATACTACTTTCTCCTGATTAGACCCATAGGCAATACAAGCATTTTGGATACCAACATTACAAAGTTTCTGTTCTATTGTATTGTAGCCTCTGATCCCAAATGTGTTCATCATGTCACCTTGATAAAGGGTCAAAGTAATGATTGCCTCAAACAGAGTACTCTGTTTCTGAAACATCATTTTGAAGATGATGGAGCAGGTACCATTTTGAAGAAAGGAAAGATGAACTGTTCTTTCTTCTTAAGTGGCAGAGATCCAATAGCCTTATTTCAAATTAAACTCACTAAAACAGATGGTAGGTTGTCACCACATAAAAGATGCAGTACAGAATGTGAACACATAAACAATTCCTATGTTGTTAGTGATAAAGAGTAAACATTTAAGAATAAGAAGTTATTGTTTTATGGGATCACCTGTTGCAAGACAAGCACTCTTTTCCTATAAATGTTTGAGACACACCAATAAGGTTAGCAGGTGTACATATACAGTGATGAAATGCAGTTTACTGAACAAGTAGGCAAACACCTAAGCATCCCAACCCCTCCAGCAGAGCACAACCACGCTTCAAAATTTCAACTTTAAAATTAAAAAGATAAGGTTAAATACACAAGATCAATTTATGTAGTATATAATCACCCTCAGAAAGTGCTGAAGATGTTCGTGTAGTTCTGTTGCACAGAGGGTTCTTTCCCTGAGGGCACATAAGGAGCTCTCAACTGTTAATAGGTCTCTATTTTGTAACAAAATAGCAATTTTAAAATCTTAAAAAAAAATACATTACCTTCAACATGGAAGATCTCACTATTAAATATCCATGAAATAGACAGACTGGTTTACATAACCTTTTTGGAATTACAAACAAAAAAGAAAAAGAAAAAGGAAAAAAAAAGTACATTGGAAGCATTTCAAATGAAATAAGCTCGTATTTATAGAAAGGTTCTGATATAAATTATATAACAATCATGTTCCTGTAATATCCTAGAGACTAATTTATAATGTCAGAAATAAGTTAATGTAACATGGTTTAAAACTCTTGTTCCTCTTCATTTCAGGTTACAGAGTGAAATAAATAAAATGTCTTTGTAGGGATGGGGAGCACTGGCCATGGCAAAAAGGTACAGTACTAACCAAAGAAAACTAAGTCAAGGCTACTGTGCTGTTATGTTATAAACAAACATCTTCATACACTTGAGTATTAAATAAATGTGTAAGATCTTCCATACTGACACCAGAATATCAAAACTACCCCTTTGTTTCTCAGGTATTATTTACAACGTATCAGTCACCTTATGAGCATGTTCATTAAGACAGGTATCAAACACCAGTATTTACTCATTCCAATCAAGAAATTTCAGGGAAATGTTAACCCTCCCACCCCTGGAAATGTGCACAAAACTTTTATCAAAATCTTCTCTGATACAATGCTGTGGTTTTTGTAAAATAACTAAATAGCTCAGACGACCAATAACATGATCCTGTTTAAGCATCTTGCTAGCAGGAGAAGCCCTTACATACAGTACACCTGGTGAAAGATCAGCTTGGCTTAAAATATTCCAGTACAATTTTCAGAGTAAACAACTTCACAGAAGTTAATTAAAAAATAATAAAAGTCAAACTAATCTTTAAGAAATGGAGGAAAAACAAAAAGACAAACTATTAGATTACTACCAGAAAGGTATGCCTGCTTTTGTTTTTAAATATTGACTGAAATTTAAGCTTCAATAAACTACCATCCACAAATCTGGAACAGGGCTGGTTGAACATTCTGCATACTTTCATATGCCAAGTGAAAATTTCAGTCACATTACGGCAAGGCAGAAATTATTCCTGTTTTTAAGTATGGGTAATGTTAGCCAATGTTCTACTACTACATGGTTCAAAATCTTATCAAACTAACAGTCAGAAAACAAGAAAAATTAAACCCAACATGAAGTAACAATAAACAATATCTAACTAAATAATGCAATGAACACCCAAATTAATTTCTTTAAATTAAAGACCCAGCAATTCCATCTTGTTAGTCAGTGCAAACGCTACATACAGGGTTTTCTCAAGAAAGCTGAAAGCACCTGATTCTTTTGCCAAGTCATCAGATTCAATAATGTACAGGCTTAAATCTGCATTTTAAAAAATTGCCATTACATTAGTGCATAATTTATCAAAATTGTAAAAATGATTCTGCATAACTTAGGAGAATTTAATATCTAGTACATCAGCTGAAAGACTTAGGCACTTGGTTATATTTTTAATTAATTACTTCAACAAGTAGCCTGTGTATAAATATTAACAAAGCAGAAACTATTCTTGAAAAATGGAAAATTAAAAAATTAAATGCTACAGATAAAAGCACTGCACCACACTTCTACATATAATGCAGTAAAGAAAGCTATTATAACCCTGTAAAACTCTATGGTAAGAACATCTAACTCCACTCTCAAAAAAAAAAAAAAAAAAGAAAAGAAAAAAAAAACAAAAAAGAAAAATCCATGCAAGTCCAATGAAAAAGATAAATAAAGCAGCTGGAATGAGATGGAAATTTCTCTCAGTGAAACATAAAATAGAAATAAGTTAGTTAATTAACTCTACTTTCACTAGATGTATCATTGTAGGATCCTGCTAGTTTAATAACTGAGTTGTTAATTTACTGTAGAAGCCATTTAAAATAGGAAATGGCTCAGTTACTGCACCGGATTGCTACAAACTCATAAAAAGCTGCTTGAAGCTTAAGTTAAATGTTGTCCAAATTCCAATAATTTCTGGAAAGTGAACATTACCCTAGTAAAGTAAATTTTCTTTTTTTTTCATAATGCTAATGCAAGAGGGCTTGAAGTATCAAAGAGTCCACAGGAAATGGATGCCCCCAGTAATATCTTTTTTTTTAAAAAAAATATACATTATATAATATATATTATATATATAAAAAGCTAGTGTAAATGCTTCCATGGTGTGGTCACAGATTTGAAAGCTGAGCCTCCTTTCAGCTGTTAACCATCTTCCCATTTGCAATAGGTTTTAAAAAGTCGTTTTTATCTTCAGACATAACGTGAGTTTTCAGAATGAGGTTGCCAACACTGACAGATGTGGTGATGGGGAGGCAGCTTGCACTGCTAATAGACACTGGACGTGGCTGGCTAAAGCAAGATGTTACCGGCAGAATTGGTTTTTGCTCCTCCCTGAGAGAAAATGATAGTGAAAGCAAATTAACTTTAAGTACAATTTAAGAGTTTAAGTACAATTTAATATTTGCTCTCTGAAAGCTACTTCAAACTCTAAGCCCACAGAAAAAGCCTATCTTCTTTATTAAAAAATGTATTACATAGGGGCTAAAGAGATGGCTCAGAAGTTAAAGCACAACTGCTTTACCAGAGGACCTGAGGGTTCAACTGTCAACACCACACAGCAGTTCACAACTATCTGTAACTCCAATCTCAGGGGAAGCAATGCCCTTCCTGGCCTCTCTGGGCACAAGGCTTGTACATGAGGCATAGACATATATGCAATCAAAACACCCATACATATAAAAAGTAAATAATTTTTAAAGTATTAGAAGTCACCAAAAGGGTCATAATTTTCCAAATTTAAAAATTAAACTCGATAACTTGTGTCATCTAATCAATATTTTAAGACCAGGACCAAATATATGGCAAAAATTAAACAAAATAGCAATATAATAGCCAAGAACATCATAACATGATTTTTTAAAACAAGAAACATTCAACACAGGTTTCTGTTTGCTTTAGTTTTTAAGATTTTTTTAAAATAAGATTTATTTTTCATATACATTGTTTTGCTTTCCTGTATAATGTGCACCACATGTGTAGAATGCCCTTGGAGGTGACAAGAGGGGGTTGAATCCCTTGGAGTTACAGATGGTCATGAACCACCATGTGGGTGCTAGGAACCAATCCTGGGTCCTCTCCAAAACAACAGCTGAGCCACCTCTCCAGCCCCTTGTGGTTTATTTTTAAGACTTTGTGGTTTGTCTTGCTATGGATTTCATGACAACCTAGAACATGTAAATAGCAGATTCTGTCTGTGCTTCTCAAGTGTTGAAATAATCTGGGATTTATTTTTCCATCCTATGATCTTCAAGTTTGGTCAAATTGAAGAACTATAACCTGATGTTAGAGATAAGAGAACTTTCATCCCCAAATTAAGTTTTGGTTTTAAAATAAACTGCTTTACTAGTTCAATTTCTCTAAAAACACTTAGAGACTGACCAAATCATTACTTTATTATACAAGGTTTCCTCCTAAATAGAAAAAGGCAAAAAAATGAAACTTAATAGAGTCATCTACCTAAGTATTTATCCCCATATCCCCTCTGCTTAGGAAGGGTCTGTCTAACACTCACAGAGTCACATGGTCTTCACCTAAACTCTGTCTCTTCTGCTTCACTGTGTCCTTTTGGTGCTGCTGGACGGGATGACCATTTTCCACTGCTGTTCCATTGAGCAACTGATCATTTTGAGAACTGATACCAAGTTGTATGTCCAAAATTTCCTGAGAAAATAAAATGTTAATCCTTCAATATGACAGTATTTTATGTGTTTTAATTTGCAACAGAACAAAGCCACAACTTATTCAATTGTGGCACTTACTTCAATTTGTTCACTTTGGCCATCAGGTTCATCAGTATCAAGGGCTGAAAGCTCTAACTCAATGTCCCTATCAGGCTTTGTATCTACAGTGTCTTCTGTGTAATCATTCTGTAAATAAAAAAATATTAATTTTATACCTGCAGAATTTCTTTTAAATTAAAATAGGAAACCTAATGATATGGCTAAAGAATTAGTCCAGAAGTCTGAGCGTTTACTGCTGAAAGGTTCAGTTTCTTTACCTCTCCATTTCTCAGTTCAATTTCCTTGCTTAGAAGATTTAAAGTAAGGTGACGGCCTTCATCCAAGGAATTCCACTTTTGTTGCATGGCCAGAGCATTAGCTTCCCTCTGAAGAAGTAATGAGTTACTCTTGGCCTCCATGAAGAGAGAAGAAAACATAAGCTTAGCTTTCAATTATTATTTTACATTTTAAAAATCAAAACTAAATATATAGCGCCTACCTGCTGAAGCTCAATGCTCAAAAGGTCTCCAGTACTGGAATGCTTTCTATGACCAGATAAATCAGTAACAATGAATCTGTCCCTTTAAAAAGAATTATGTTTACTGTAGTTAAAGTGGGATATAAAGCAACCAAAGTATCAATGACTCTATGTTCTTTGTAACTATCACTGAATGTGTTTTAGTCACTATTTCAAATGTTAAATTTGTTTCAGAAAGTTTTTACACAGATCAAATTCGCAGGGCTTAATTCATGGACAACCAGTAATGGTTTTTATATTTTAAGGTACATGTAAGTTTGAGCGTAAAGCAGCTTAAGGAAATGAAAGTTACCGTTCAATATAGTGTGCTGATGATGTGGCATCGTTACCATATGAACTCCACCTTGAATCAACAGCATTGACGTAAGGGACATAATCTGCAGGGAACACAGAGAAACAATTATTAGAAAGGCAGAAAATAAGCCAGACAAGGTGGTACACAATCCTAGCACTCAGGAGGCTGAGGCAGGAGCGCAGCCACAAGTTTGAGGCCAGCTGGGATATAGAATGAGACCCTGTTTCAAAAAAATAAAAAGACAAAAGAAAATTTAAAAATCAGTATATAAATATATACTTTTTAAAATGGCAATGCATTTTTTTCCCACTAGCCAAAAGCTCTGCTTAAACCATTTCATTCTCATATTATTCCTGTTATTAAGTGGAATGTTTTCTATCTCACAGGTTAGGAAAAAAACTACATGGTAAAAAATTCCTTGGTATTAATAAAATGGATTACCTGATACACTGATGGGCTTAGTTGCACTTCCTTGGGAAGCAGTTGCCTGGACGGGATCTGTTGTATGGTAACCTGTTCGGGAGGATCGGGAAATTGCACCCCATTTTGAGATAATGGGTCCGTCACTAAAGGGAATAATTGGGTCTTCTTCTTTTGTCCTTCTCTGAGCTTCAAATAAATGCACTCTTCTCTTTACATCCCCACTGTCCAGGTCCTACATAGACCAGAAAATACACATGAAAGAGCTGCTGGCGATTGCTGTAGCTAATGATAAAGTATGTTCTCAAAAAACATAATTAGGCTTTTCTGGTCAATTTTATACTAACTTTAGATCTCAATGGTATATAACAACTATATTAAACTACCAAACTATGGTTAAATAATTGAAACATTACATAAAATTAGTTTTGTTGAAATATTACTCTGCTACTTACAGGTAAGTTATACACAGCCAGAATATAAAAGACTAAAGTATTCATTTAAAAACTTCAGATATCAACATTATCTTCCCTACCTCTACCACCCCCTTCCCCAATCAAGCAAATCATACCATTAACACAGCATTTGAATTAGCAATTACGTCTTTGGGCTCTGAATCAATGGCATTTATACAAGAGCCTATGGTGCCACAAGACCAGGGAGAATAATGGGAAAGATGGTCTTCCTCAAATTTTGTGCCACTCACACTCTCAGAGAACTGATTAAAAAAAAGAAGGGAAAAAAAGGTAAATTAGTATGGAACCTACATTTACAAGCCCGTAAACTAATACTAAGTAACTATCATACAATTAAAGGATCATGTAGTTAATAATTAAACTTTTTCCCATAACTAATTAAGAGTTGAATATGTTGGCTCACTTTAATAAACATCATTTGGTAGTCTAAGGCATGGAGTTCAAGGTCAACTGGGCTATAAATATGAGTTTCACTCCAGCCTGGCTGCACGAAGCAAAGCTTCTCTCAAAATGAATGAAGCGCATAAATAAACAAATCAGCTCTAAGCAATAATATTCATATATAATAGAAAATATCACAGCTTTTTTCTCTTTGTCTTGTAAGTTATTTATTCTATACCTTTTTTCCTTTTGTCTATTAAGTGATCTTTAATTTTTAAAAAGTATTTAAATTTTAATTATTTAGTATGTATGTACACAGTTGTGTCATAATGTGTGAGAAGAAGCCAGAAGGCAACCTGTAGGAGTTGACCCTCTCCATCTACCATAGGAATCCAGAAATCTGCTGCAAGCACCCTCCTTCCTAAGACGTCTTACTGGCTGATCCCTGACCAGTACCATACCAAAATCAGTTAACAATGACACACTAACATGGGGTGAGAGACTTGAGAAAAATAAGGAAAAATAAACCCAAAAAAGTTCATGTCTAAAAGCGATCTATAACTCTCAAGAAAGATCATGAAGCAAATAAAGGAAAATAATTAATAAATCATACAGTATTAAAAGGCAAAGGAATTTAATGGCAGCTCTGAAGTTAAGAAAGGAAAAGAACAGATGTGAAAGGGAATGTAGGGCAATATAATAATATTAACAGGACCCAAAAGTAAGGATAATTAAATCTAGTTTACTAATTATAGAGATAGGTAAACTGAGGAAAAGTCAAACATTTTGTCCTAATTAATACAATTTGCCAATAGAAGATCTGAATATTAGAGAAATACTTATTTCTTAAAGTATGTTGCATAAAATAATGAAAATATATCATCCTATAATAATATCTCTACCAATCATTGCCACACTGTTTACCTAATTTAAGGCAGTCTCAGTTTAGTGATACAAATATGAATAAGTTAAAAATGCAATGTTTTACGACACATTCATGAACACAAGTATGAATCTAATCTGGTAGTTTCACTTACACTTGCACATGCAGAACTAGGAAGGCTAATGCAGGAGAATTACTATGTGTCTGAGGACATCCTGGGCTACCTAGTGAAACATTGCGTCAACACACAAAATTAGGGGATTGGAGAAACGGCTTAGCAGTTGCATGTGCTTGCTGCTATTCCAGAGTACCAGTTTGGTTTCTACCACAGGGAGACAGCAAACAAACTTCTCTAACTGTGCAATGTGGGCATCAGTACATTTGGCATATTCTCTTCCAAATGTACTGATATCTGACCCCTCTCATTCACATGCACACACTCAAGCACACACACAAATATTAAAAAGTAAAAGTTCATGAAAACACCCAAACCAAGCCCATCCAATTAAATTAAAAACAAATATGCATGTAAACCTAGGACTATGACAAAACAACCTAGTGGCAAGAAGTACAAATGAAACAAATTTGAACACATTAATAATTATGGAAATAATATAATTATATGCAATTTATTATGAGTCTTAACAATTTTGCATGTCTGAAGCTTTTCCTAACGAAAGATATTTTAAAAACTGTTTTTGTTTTTGTTTTGTTTTGTTTTCTACCAGAAACACTAGGGATCAGGAAAAAATCAGAGAGTGTGTGTGTGTGTGTTAAAAAATTTTTCTTCAGCCAGATGATGGTGGCACACATCTTTTAAGAATTTCTGAACTTGGGAGGCAGAGGGAGGCAGATCTCTATGAGTTCTAGGTCAGCCTGGTCTACAAACAGAGTTCCAGGATAGCCAGGGTTACACAGTGAAACCCTGTCTTGAAAATAAATAAGTTTTTTTTTCTGTAAATATATTGAATTTAGAGAAATGAAATGCACATATAACATACAATAAGAAAGAGACAAGTAGAATAGAAATCGTTCTGTCATAGCCTTATTTTCTTGTTTTGTTATAACAAGAATAATTAACAAGAATGTAAATAGCAGAAGTAATACAGCAGGCATTTCTCTACTTCTTGTGAAACAGAAAAAAAAATTAGAATTCAAATACCAGCTTCTTATAAGCTGAAAGATCTTACTTAAGTAATCACATAACCTCCCTGGGTAATAATCTATAAGATATGGATAATAATCACCCTCTAAGGTTTTTTAAGAATTAAATAGGGGGCTGGTGAGATGGCTCAGCGGGTAAGAGCACTGACTGCTCTTCCAAAGGTCCTGAGTTCGGATCCCAGCAACCACATGGTGGCTCACAACCACCGGTAATGAGATCTGACGCCCTCTTCTGGCGCGTCTGAAGACAGCTACAGTATACTATGCAGGAGCAAGCAGGGCCAGAGCGAGTGGGGCCATCCTGAGTTCAATTCCCAACAACCACATGATGGCTCACGGCTATCTGTACAGCCACAGTGTACTCATACACATAAAATAAATAATAAAAATAAATAAATAAATCTTAAAAAAAAAAAAAAGAAAAAAAAGAATTAAATAAAATAGCATTTTTAAAAGTAGTTACTAGATATATGGTAGGTATAGATCTTATTTTGAAGCATGCACCAATCAGGGGTTAGAGTGAAGCTCAGTGGTAGAGGATGAACAAGGCTCTGGGTTTGGACCTAGTATAAAACCAAACAGCAAATACAACAAGAGAAATAGAAAGTATTACGTCTACAGCTGCAAAGGTTTTGAAATCCTGGTAGTGAACTCTTACCTTGAGACTCTCCTAACGTTTAGCCATAGTCTACACACTGTTTACCAAACTAAATTAAACTCCATATAAAACCATTCCAAAATATCCAAAATTGCCTTAGTTAAAGCTGTTTGACCATTAGGTTAAATAAAACCTTTCTTACATCTGATCGGAAGTCTACACTGAATAGAGGGGAAGGCGGTGTTGGTGACTGTGTTGCCACAGGAAGAGTTGAAGAGACAGGTGTTTTCTGGGTATGATACTGTGCCCACTGATCTGGCTTTCTTCTTAACTGTTCCTCACAACTGGTCTTCAAATGACCACAAGGTTCCTAAGAGGAATAAAAGAAAAAAAGTTGGTCACCTATAGAGTGGTAAATAAGTTTAACGATGCTGAGAATAATGTAAACAAGTTTGATCTTGTTGGGGGACACACACACACACACACACACACACACTCACACCCACTCCCTGGGGGGTGAATGGGTGAGTGGGCGTGGTGGAGGAGGAAAAACTGCCTTGGTACCTAGTGTTTTCTCCATATACTCAACAAAAAAAGTTAACATACACTCAGCTGATGTCAAGTAAAATGTGAGAACTCATTTTTCTAGATTAGAAATTTTACACACACATGTGAAGCTACTGAAAAGAGGCCTAGTTTTAAAATTTCTACATCAGTTCCTAATTGAACATAACACTGAACACTGGTACATATGAAGTCTAGTTCTAGGAGCATTATAGGTTTTTTTTTTTTTCGAAACAGGGTTTCTCTGTGTAGCCCTGGCTGTCCTGGAACTCACTCTGTAGACCAGGCTGGCCTCGAACTCAGAAATCCACCTGCCTCTGCCTCCCAAGTGCTGGGATTAAAGGCATGCACCACCACCATCCGGTGGTTTTTTTTTAATTAATTCTTACAACAGCCTTATTGATAAGCACTACTCTTATTTCCATCAAATACAAAAAAACAAAAAAACCTGTGCCATGCAAAGGTCAAGTAACTTCTCTAAATCACACAGTAAGGGTTTTTCTGGTTTGATTCAAGACACAAGGATCTCAACTAATACATGATTATCAACATTTCTATTTTCAACATCACTCACCCTTGGTAAAGGCACAGTTGTCCTTGGGTCATTTGGTGGCTGACAAGCCACTGAATAATATCCATCTAATGAGTTGTATCTTTCCCGTAAAGATGTCTGATAGACAGATGAGTGCATCACATCCATTGGAGGTAAAGAATTGCTTCTAATAATGTCATCTCGTTGGTACATAGCTGGGCGCCAGATGCGCCTGCTGTCATACACAGGAGCATACATTCCAGAGGGTACTGGAGGAACTGGTCCATACTGTTGTGGAGGAGGAGGTTGGTAAGGAGAAGAATTCATTCGATCTCGCGGGGAGAATGTACTGTAATGATCAGCATATGGCATGGAAGCAGGTGGGAGAGAGGACTCTGGAACATTATTGGACCTCACAAAGCGAGGAACACAGGGAGTCACACCAGCTGGTACCGTTGGAGGTGGTGGATAGTATCCTTGAAAATTGAAAATAAGAATATTAAATGTAATAAATACCTTAGTAAAAATCAACATTTTAAAATGGTTTAAATCTAAGGCAGCCCTGATTGTGGGAAAATACAATCAGCATTGATCTTTATCTTGATATACAAACCATATTACTGTCAAAATACCATTATACTAATATGAACAAAAATCAAACTACAATGAAGTTGGCAAATGGCAGACTGATTTCCATTTAGTGAATATTTTGCAAGAGGCTACTAAATTAGTAGTTATATCACTGACTCTTATGAAGTATTTTGGGATCAAAGGTTAAAAGATCTCTTTCAGAATTTAAATTATTAATTTAAAATGTAGTGGCACTCTCCTTTAATCCCAGTACTCAAGAGGCAGAAGCAGGTGGATCTCTTTGAGGCCAGCTTATTCTATGATTTCCAGACCAGTCAGGGCTATGACTATACCTCTCTCTCTGTCTCTCTGTCTCTCTGTCTCTCTCTCTCTCTCCCTATTTATCGAGACCCTATCTTAAAATAAATACAAATTATAAAAGCAGGGTTTTAGAGATGGCTCTAAAACAAAGGACCTGAGTTCAGTTTCCAGCACCCACTGAGCAGCTCACAGCCATTTGTAACCCCAGCTCCAAGGACACTGCAAACATATGTTACACATTCATGTAGGCCAATGCTTATGTATATATAAGAGTAAAATTAAACATTTTTTAAACGCACAAAACTCACAGAAACCATATTTTATACACCATTTCATCAAGGTCATTCATAGATTCTATATTTGGTTCTTTTTTTTTTTTTTTTTTGTTTTTTTGTTTTTTCGAGACAGGGTTTCTCTGTATAGCCCTGGCTGTCCTGGAACTCACTCTGTAGACCAGGCTGGCCTCGAACTCAGAAATCCACCTGCCTCTGCCTCCCAAGTGCTGGGATTAAAGGCGTGCGCCACCACTGCCTGGCTCTATATTTGATTCTTACAAAGGACAACTAGTAGTACCTAGGCAGAAAAATGAAATAGACTCTATCTCTAACAAGTTATAAAAATTAATTTGGTATGGATTAAAAATTTGTGTGTATCACCTCGAACTATAAACCTACTAGAAGCAAACATGAGAAATACTTCAAGGTACTGGAAAACACAAAAACAAAGGCAAAATCAGGTAAGTGGAACTATATCAAATCACTGGGAAAAAAAAACAGACTGAGGAGGCAACCCAGAGAATGAGAAAATATTTGCAAGCTATATATATGACAAATGCAATTAATAACAAATCAACTTGATATGTATAAATAGTAAATTAAATAAACATTTGTCAAAAGAAGACATTCAAATGGCCAACCAGCACAATAAAAATGTTTAACATCAGTAATATTTTGGAATGTATAAATAAAAACCAAAGTGAAATATCACTTCACCCCAGTAAGAATGGTTATTATTACAAAAAAAAAAAAAAAAAAAAAGCCAAAACAACAATATGGCTCAGTTGGTAAGAGTACCTACTGTGTGGACATAAGTTCAACCAAAGTTCAGTCCTAAAACCCACAAAGGGGAAACAAAAGAACTGACTCATAAAATGGCCTATGACTACAGTATACACTGTGGCATACATGTACTCCCTTTATCTTCCTCCACCCCACATAAACACACACACACACACAACCAAAGATAATAAGTATTGACCAGGATGTATAGCAATATGAATTCCTGTATACTACTGATGCAAATGTAAAAATCATATTCACCTAGGTATATTAATGGTGCAAATGTTAATGAAAATATATCAGTATTAGAATAGCCTTTATTGGCTTTTTAGAATTTAATGAAAATGAGGACATATCATATCAAAACTTATGGGACACAATGAAATCAGTACTAAGAGGAAAACTCATAGCTCTAAGTGCCTCCAAAAAGAAACTGAAGAGAGCTTACACTAGCAGCTTGACAACACACCTGAAAGCTCTAGAACAAAAAGAAGCAAATACACCTAAGAGGAGTAGACAGCAGGAAATAATCAAACTCAGGGCTGAAATCAACCAAACAGAAACAAAGAGAACTCTAAGAAGAATCAACCAAAGCAGGAGCTGGTTCTTTGAGAAAAATCAGTAAGATAGATGAACCTTTAGCCAGACTAACCAGAGGGCACAGAGACAGTATCCAAATTAACAAAATCAGAAATGAAAAGGGAGACATAACAATGAAATATATCTTAAAATAATTACTGTTTGTTGAATATTAACAGTTGACAATATTAAAATCATGTTCTACAAAAATCATGGAAATACTGATAATTTTTCTCGCTGTGCTTGAAATTAGCATTTTTTTAATGTTTAACTTCAAAAAGTTTTTGCTATTTTGAAATTTTTAAAATATACTGATAAAATAATCTCTCCTAGAAACACTGTTAATCTTTTTTATGTAAACTGATTATTAGACAATGTATACAGACATATAATGTGTTTTAAATATTCTCACTATGTCAGGTAGGATCATATAAACGCTTTTGAATATATTTCTTAATGATTCATTTTTAATATTTTATGCTCTTTTACTATGCTTAACTCCCAAAGAAAATTTTTATGTTTTGAAACAATTTGGTATTCAACATTAGATATAGGATCTTCAGTTATGGATAGTAGTATTTATTAATGATAATTTTAGGGTAGGAAAGGACATGAATATAAAAGTTGAACAATTTTTATGTATTATTTGATTCTCAAAATACTCAATATTATTTGTTTGACATATAAAATGCATTTAAATAAGAAAATTAATAATAAAAAAAGCTTTTATTGTTCTGTTTTAGTTTTTTGTTTGCCTTGAACTCACTTCTGTACATAAAGCTAGCTCTGCCTTCCTGATCTTCCCTGCCACCATCTGCCAAGTGATAGAACTGCTAACTTGAAGCAAAGATTTCTTAGAACCGGAAGAAAACTCATGGGTCACAGAGTGAAATTAACTTAATAATGTAGATAGTCTAGACATACATTTATTTAAGGTAATAAATACATAATTTGCTTCTTAGATTTGACTAAAATTACTTGCCTGTTTGTGGGTACTGTGGGACTTCAAAAGGTATCTGAGTCCTTGGATCTTGAAAATACTGAATGTTTTCAGAATGCTGAGGATAGACTGGAACTCTAGTTAGAAATGGGCTGGATTTGGGAGGCAGGGAATTGAGCTCTGTTCCAAAATTAGAGGGCCCAGCGGAGGTAGCTGCTGCATTACTTACAGGAGTTTTGGGTGGAGAACCAATTTTACTGGAGAGAAAATACAAAAAAGAGTAAAGGATAATTCGCTATCATCACTGAGTCTTCCTTAGGAAAAAAAAATTCATAAAATTATACGGCAAAATTATCAACAGAAAACAAGTCAGGTATTTTGACAGGGGCAAATATATCTGGAAAGAAATTTCTCTGCTTCTTCATACTGTAATTCCCAAGACCACATAATAACAGATCTCACATTCTGGTGAGGGTGACAGGATACACAAATCAACTCCAGGTACTAAAGTGACTTTTCAGCTGACCTGACTGATTCTTTTTAAGATTTTTTTTCCTGTTTGGGGGGGGGAAAAAAAAAACAACCAAAAAAAAATGATTCCTCTTACTAAGTTTAAAAGAAAAACAATACAATCTATCAGTCTTTGGGGTAAAAAGACAAATAATAAAAAATAATTTGATTAGCTAAAATATAAACCAGAAGAGCCCACTTTTGTCTATTCTGTTAACTCTTATGTGTCTGGCATCTAGGAAACAATTCCTGGCTTGGAACATGCACAAAGTAAACATTTATTGAACAAATAAAATATATTTCAGCCCAAAATAAATACTTAATAAATATTTTTTGGGAGGATATAACTTTTTGTTTTAATATAAAAGGATTTTCTTGGTTGAATAAGCAAATAATGATCCCCAAATAATCTTGCTCACTTTCAAAACTTTAAAAACACTTGAGAGAACTTTAAAAATGTTTTGTCCCAAAGAGGTGATATTGCTAATTATATAGGAATTCAATGTATTACAAACCAATCACATTTAAGTTTTTTTCCCAAAGTAGAAAAGTCCTTGTAAAACTAGAGTGTAAATAATAGAGGAATATGGGCTGCCAAGAGATTCATGCAGCGAGAGTTTACTTCTGTGATAGTCTGTATCAAAAGTAAACAAGCATAGATAACTAGAAAGTTGTACACTAATGTCTAGGCTCAGAGTTTAAAGATAGTCTTTCAATAAATTAAACACAACAATAAGAAAACTAAGAAAAAAAAAAATGGGCTGGTGAGATGGCTCAGCGGGTAAGAGAGCTGAATGCTCTTCCAAAGGTCATGAGTTCAAATCCCAGCAACCACATGGTGGCTCACAACCACCCATAACGAGATCTGACGCCCTCTTCTGGTGTGTCTGAAGACAGCTACAGTGTACTTATATATAATAAGAAATAAATAAATCTTTAAAAAACAAAAAACAAAAAACAAAAAACAAAAAAAACTAAGGTTTCCTTATAATACAATGAACATTTGTGAGGCTATTACTGAGTACCTAGCAGACCCTAGACTAAACATTTTGTATGTTTTATCTGTTCCTTCCATGCCACAATGTTATATACTATGAAACATAAGTTAGTACTTTGAAATGGCAGATTCTTAACTTACCAAAAAAACAGGTATTAAAATTTATGACAAAGTAACTTAACTCATAGGCTCATGAAACCATCATGGAAGCCATCCTAAACATTTGGATGTAAGGGCAAAGGAAATCTGTCCTATTCTCAACAGGGAACCAGATGACTATGATATTATTATCCTATATGACTTCTGACGTCCAGGCCCTCTTCCCAATCAGTTCCCCTCATGTTCCCTCCATGAGTTTATCTGTGTAGCTTCCTCTATCCATAAAGATCTCCCCACTATTTATTATCCACACTTTGGGAAATAATGCAGGTAATATAACTTCATCTTTGTAAGCCTCTAACAGGCACTTTTTTCATAAGAATTGAGTACACATATTCCTGTGTTCCAATAATACAAAACTTTTCAAAGTGTATCATATAGCATCTATCTACTTACAGATCTAACACCAAAACTGCACAAGAAGACTCTTAGAGGCAGAGATTGTATCTGGCTCATTTTCATTAAGGACATCAGTTGGTCTCATGTTTGGCATGTATTAAGTGATCCATATATTTAAATGAATAAGTAGTTTTTTTGTATCTTTACATTTTTAAAATATTTCATTACACTTAATTTACTTATGTGTGCATATGTCAGAACAACCTGTAGTACATGCTCTCCTTACAACACTCTATGTTCTCAGGACCAAATACCAGTTGTTAGACTTGGCAGTAGCAGATTTTCCCTTGCCAAACCATCTTGGCAGCACATATAAATACTTTTACTTTTTCTACTAATCATTTATTTTGTGTATTCACTGACATGTACATGTCAAAGAGTACATATGAAGAACAGGTTGTTAACTTTTGGGAGTCCATTCTCTCCTCCTGTATGGTTTCAGGGGACTAAACTTCAGTCCTCAGGCTAGGCAGCAAGAGACTTTATCAAAGCACTCAATCATTGTACCAGCCCTGTCCTTTTCTTCAGCAGTAGAGCAGGTACCAAGAATGTAGAATGTCCCGGGCTTGATTCCCAGACCAAAGGAAAATTAGGAAGTTAAAAATTCAAACTTTAACTATAATTCATAGTTTTAAGGTGTATGTCATTGCCTTTTGATATACCCCTAAGATTTTCTTACCTGTCTTCAAAAATCTGTACCCATTAACACTTACTCCCTATTTCCACTCCAACCTTAGCTCCCAGTAGTGACTACTGCATTTGTTTCTGTCTCTATAGGTTTACTTATTTTGGATATTTCCATTAAAATGGCATTTTGTATCTACCTTCTTTCAGTCAGCATAAATTTTTTTCTCCTGGAACTGGATATTGAAAGTGGGGCCTTGCCCTATATATCCATGACCCATTTTTAATATTGTTCTCCATTGTCCCCCCCCCCTTTTTTTTTGGAGTGGAGTGTGTGTGTGTGACAATGTCTTACAAGTTTATCTAAGCTGGCAATTGAATTTCCTCTGAGCCCTAGGCTAAGTTTGATCATAGGATCCTATTAACTCAACCTACTAAGTGTCTGAGACTACAAACACGCACCACTAGGCCTGGTATAGCATATTTCCAGAGTTAATCAACATGTGGCACTTAATAGTACATTGGTGATTGTTTTTAAGGCTGAATAACACAACCCATTGTATAAGGTTTTATAATCTTACCTTGCCAAAACCTTTATTATTTATAGCCTCATAAGGTTTCCATAGCCTAGGAAAAATTAATATTTGTAACCTTATACTATGTACCAGTCAGTAACATAACACTGCAGATATATAAATGCGTATCTGGTATGAGAGACCAAACCCAGGACATTATGAGTGCTAAGCAAGCATTCTAGCACTGAGCTATCTAACTACCAAAACATTCAGTTCTCTAAGACTAGCCCTAATACCTCACATATTCACAAACAAACTTAAACCATACCAGATTTTGCCCTCAAAACTTCTATACTACACTAGAAACATACAATACCCTTATCTTTTAACTAATGTGCTTCATTTGTATAAACGCTATGTCCAAATCCAAAAGCAATATGAGTCCTTTAAAGGCAGAGTTGTCTATTTTTCAGCTGTGTCTAACAGTGCCAGTGATAAGGTTTGCAATAGGTACTCAGTAACACTTAGGAAGTAGTCAATATTTTTGACTTCTCTTTTTTCAAATACCTCCCAGTGAAGATCATTCTTTTAATAAAAAAATTTCTAATTTTAATATACTGAACTATTCAAGTTGAAAATATTATACTTAATTTATACAGTCTCTATGACAATAAGTCATTAAAAGGTTGTTGTGTGCCAAGAATGATGCTTTTTTCTCCAGTAAGCATATACTAGTACTGACAAACTTACTCAAAGACAATTGAATTTGAAAATGCTTTTAACTTCAATTTTTAAATTGAAATTTCTAAATTTGAGATTTCTAAAATATGAGACTTCAAAACTGGGAACTTCTAATTCTGAACGTTCCAATACTTTTCATAAGATAAAAATAATCCATTGTCAAATGAAATGTGATGTTGTTAGGCAACAACAAATAATGGTGGTAAAAATGAAGCAGGAATTTACTGAATGAGTGCTAATGGGCAAGCACTGTTCAAAATTTAGTACAATATTAACTCATTTAAGTTTCACAATCAATATATGAAGTACTTGACCAGTAAGCTACATATCTAGCCCATGAAGAAGATATTGTTATTTTTTAGTACTTTGAGGCAGGTAGACTGGTCAATATCAAATAGTAGAAAAAAACTGAGCTATAATTTGAGCCCAAAGAGCCCCTTATTTATATACACCATGACAGAGAAAGCTATAGAGGCTGACTAAAACAGGGCTAGACATTCAAGCTTCTCACCTGTTTAGGTATTAGTTCCTTTTTAATGTCCCTATGGAATCAATACTGAAACAATAGAAAATAACATGAAAATCTTAATTCTGGTCCAAACTTAATATATTTGAAGAAAACAAAACTCAAGAGTCAAAACTTTCAAGTTTATAAAACTGGTTAGTTGCATTGTGAGGATTAGAACTCAAATTTTATAGCATTTAGTGCTTTCTATTACATGAATAACTCCATAAAAGTTTCAATTTACTATTGTATCTCAGGATAAAAAAAGGAGGTCATTTATTTCTAAAAGGGATAAAGAATTCCATCATTTTCACCCAATACCTACTTTTCAGACACAGACTCTGCAGAGGGCCCAGCATTCTGACCATTAGTGCCAACCTTCCCGACTTTCTTCACAGTCTCCAAAGTCCTTACTCCTGCACTGTCAGTGCTTCGTGGGATTAGCTGGGAAACACTGCTTTCTGTATTTGAAATTCCATTTGTACTTGGAACAATTTTCCCAGTTGCTTCAGTACTTCCTATGACAGAAATGACATTTCCGGCTGTGGTTGTGACAGTGCTGTTTACACCAACTTTATTCAGAAGAGGAAATGTTCTTACAGTCGCGCTCATCTTTTTGTTCCTTAATCGGTACCTGTTTAAAAATAACCAGCATGTTTGTAATACTGCTCTCAATTTTAATCTGAAAATATGTTCTAAAAAGGAAACAGTTCTGAGAAGTTTCTTCAGCTAAATATCAAATATGCTACATGTCACATATACATGTAACATACATACAAATACAGGCACATAATTAATATAGCAAGTCAAGTACACATGCACTTGAAGCTTTCTGAAAAGAGTAGGGTTTGAAAATTTATTTTATGTGATACAAAAAAAAAAGCACCAAATTCTGAAAGTATCACAGAACAAACAGGAAAGGATACAAGAGCTGAAAGTATTCTCTGTTGTTATTAAATTATATAAGCAGAGTATGATTTTTAAAAAATAATAATTCAAACTCATACTTAAACTTTAATATACCAAAATGTAGCAATTTTATATTATCCCTAAATGAGTTTGTGTTTGTAAAGATCACAGATTTTTCTGATATTACATTTATATAATATTGTAATAATCAAAACAACTTGATCTTAGATTTCATATAAAAATATTTCCATTTGTATACCAAAAATTTATTATGGGATTGGAGAGATGGATAAAGGTTTAAGATTGCTGGCTGCTTTCTTAAAAGGACCCAGGTTAAGTTCCCAGCCCCCACAGAACAGCTCACAACTGTAGATCCAGCACCCTCTTCTGGTCTGTGCATGCATGTGGTACACAGTAACCAAGCAAATACCTAACAGAATTACTTAAATTAAAAAAAAAAAAATTCTCATTACTATGTAGTCTTAGTCTTGACCCTTAATTCCTATATAATGTTCTCTCAATATTTGTGGTCAATGCAACAAAAAACATTTGGCATCACTATGCTTAAACTACTCTATTACTATCGCATTCCAACGTGGTGACCATGATGAATAATGTTTCTGTAATAATTTCTCCTTTAGTTCTTCAGCATCTATAAACAGCTCTAACATTTAATCTTTTTACTGTCTCTGGGTCTCACACATACCATTAGAAGAAGAACATTCAATAAAAGATGAGTACTCATAGACAAGACTGGATAATGGAGGAGTAAAGTAAAACAGCAAAAAGTCAATAGTGACTAGATTACACTCTACAGGTATAGAGGCCAGAGACCCAGAAAATAGTTCTTTTATTTTTTATTTATTTATTTATTTATTTATTTATTTATTTATTTATTTTTGGCTTTTCGAGACAAGGTTTCTCTGTGTAGCCCTAGCTATCCTGGAACTCACTCTGTAGACCAGGCTGGTCTGGAACTCAGAAATCCGCCTGCCTCCACCTCCCAAGTGCTGGGATTAAAGGTGTGCGCCACCAATGCCCGGCCAGAAACTAGTTCTTAAAGGAGGAGTATGAGTAGACTTATAATCAGAAAGGCAAATTATTACCACCAAGGGGTTAAGGAATTCCTGTTTTCTTTAATATGTTCTCTGAAATGTCTTCATTCTACTCTTCAAGGTTCTTAAAGAATATGTCCAGTTACTCCTTGCTTTCCAACATCAAAATTCAATTACACATCCCCTCTTCTCTAAAATTTGTCTGAGTAACTGTATGCACAAGTATGTGAGAGTGTGTCTGTGTGTATGTCTCAGCTAGGTTGTTGGTTAGCAAGTCTAAGCCATACTCCTATTCTACTTAAACCTGTGGTACAGGCAACTGCAGGGATAGCTAGCTCGTTACACCAGTGCTAAAATCCAAACACTGGTCTCATGATTGTAGAACAAGTACTTTTAACCAGTAATCCAGCTTTCCAGTCCTACGAGTCCATATTCTTAAGGGTGGTCAAACAAGCAACAAACAAAATTTTGTGAGACTGAGGGAGAACTAAAACCATAAAAAACATGAGTGAAGAGAAAGTACAGGTCTGCTGGTCACTAAAGCCATGAACTTATAATCTAAACTTCACATTTGAAAAGGCCAATTCCTTTTAAATCATTCATGAGCACCTTCAAGTACTGCCTCATTCATTTTATAAGCCACTAGCAACCACTAATACCCACCTTGTACCCTTGACTTCCTAGTCATAGAATGTACAGGGAATGGTTCCTCCTTATAGAAACTATCTGACAATATCTTGCTCTATTACTCTGTACTTGTGCATAAACAAATAGTAAAATGTTGAGGTTGGGAGGACACAACAGACAATCATGTTGTTAACGACAAAATTTTGCAAATTTAAAGTCACCAAACAATTCATTGATGCACTTCTTAGATTCTAACTTTACATTCTCATCTTTAACATTCCTTTTCCCTCCATAGCTCTTCCAATCCCGACAATAATGTTTCCTTGTTAACATAGAAAATACTATGACATGAAAAACTATCACCAATTCCATTTATTTCCTGTACTTTTAACAGTACATTCTTCATAAGACAAATGAACAGAGTTCTAGTTCTTAAAGCCAATTTACTTGTGCTCCAGGCCTCAAGCCTATCTGACTTCTCAAAGACTTCATTCCTAAAATTATTTTTATTTCTCTCGCACACTGCAACTTCAGACCTATTTTAATGGCATATCCTCTGATAACTGTTTCTAAAATATCCCATAAAAAATGTCTATCTACTAGATATGTCTTCTATTTATTTGCTGTATGTTAGTCTCTAATGTAAGCTATCCAGAACAGGGATTTTTGTCTTTTTCCTACATACCTCTCTATAATCATTATATATTGATGCACTGTGCAAACCAAATATTCCAAGACACATTTGTTACCTTGAATGAGTGCTCACTTCAATTTTTGTATGGCCAAGAGAACTACAAAATTCTCTGCCCTAATTCCTGATAAGTAAAAGATATAATTCAGTTATGTCGACTAGACAACTTGGAGTCACTGTGGATTCTTTTTTGAAAATTACTGGCTTCTGTTCTTTTATTGAAGATTTATTTTTCATTTTATGTATGTGAGTACACTGTTGCTGTTGCTGTTTTCAGACACACCAGAAGAGGGCATCAGATACCATTACAAATGGTTATGAGCCACCATGTGGTTGCTGGGAATTGAACTCAGGACCTGTGGAAGAGCAGTTGGTGCTCTTAACCACTGAGCCATCTCTCCAGCCCATGCCTTCTGTCCTTAAAACATTTTTTCTGTCTCTCTGCCTCACATCTGTGTGTGAGTGTGTGCGTGTATGTATGTATGTATGTATGTATGTATGTATGTATACACACATATGTGGAAATGCCCACAGAAATTAAAGAATGGAGCTGAATCACCTGGAGCTGGAGTTAAAGAAAGAATACCAAATGCTTTTTAACTGCTGGGCCATCTCTTCAGCTCCCCACTCCCAACCCCACCACAGGGCTTCAATGTGTAGCCCTGGCCATACTGGAACATTGTAAGACTAGGCTAGCATCAAACACAGAGAGATCCACCTGTCTCTGCCCCTCCCCCCCCAAGTATTGAGATTAAAGGCATGCACCACCATATCTGGCCTGTTTTGTTTTTCTTTTTAAACATATAGTTAATATATCTATCTTGTCAATTCTACTTTCAAAGTAAATTCTAATAATGATCTTTCATCATCCCTATTGCTACAGTCCCAAAATTTACATTTCCAATCTTGTACCTGGACCATTATAAAGTTAAAACGGCTTCTAACCATATACACATTAGAGCAATATTTCTCATTTCAAATGAATATAGCTCTGTAGTAGCTTTCTACTACGACCAGAATACAATATAAATTTCTTACTGTGGCCACTAAATGTCTGAAATCATTTATTTGAATATTTACTGTTCCTCTTAAATTATTAAAAGCACCTCTCATGATACTGAGTGTGTAGCAATCTATTATAAATATTTCTTGAATTAACTATCTTGGGTTTTCCTATTTCTCATAAGGTAGTTTTTTGGGATTTTTTTCCCCTTGGGAGACAGAATTTCTATGTAGCCTTTGCTGGCTGAAAATTTGCTAAGTAGACCAAGCTGGCCTCCAGCTCAGAGATAGAGATACATCTGCCACTGCCTCCTATGTGCTGGGATTAAAGGTAGATGCTACCACGCCAACCTATAAGGGCTTAAAACAAGGACAGAGAGTCTCTTAGTGTCTACATTTTATCTGGCTGAACCAAACTGTTGAGACTGGATTCAGTGAGAGACCCTAACTTGAAGTGGAGAGGTGCACAAGCACACACATACATGCACACATGGAAAGCACCTCCACAAACATGTACATATACAGGAAAATAATAATTACAAACATAAATCTCAGTGAGGCAGTAATATATAATTTTTAAAAGTCAACATGCTACATAAACAGTGTTTCTTTTTCTAATCCTTTGTACGACCTTTGTTTGTTTGAAATGCAATACAAAGAATAAGGCAAAATGCAAATTATCTGGTTCTTCATTGGAAACATTGAGTTTACATATGAAATATTGGCTGGGTACAAGGAAGATAAAAATGAATAACCCAAGAGATAAATGATGTCCAATGAAAATACACAGGTAAATGAATAATTAAGAAAAATCAAGTTAGCTGGGTGGTGGCAAATTCCAACACTTGGGAGGCAGAGGCAGGCAGATTTCAGAATTTGAGGCCAGCCTGGTCTACAGATTGAGTTCCAGGATGACCAAAGCTACACAGAGAAACCCTGTCTTGAAAATATCAGAAGAAAAGAAAAAGAAAAAAGCAAGTTTACAATATTAGTAACTGCATAAAAGATGTTGCTATTTCAATGTGTTCTTCAAAGTTCAAGGTTAGAATTTTCTTTTTCAAGACAGGGTTTCTCTGTGTGGAAACCCTGACTGTCCTGTAACTACTCATTCTGTATAACAGTCTGGCCTTGAATTGAGAGATCTGCCAGTCTTTGCCTCCAGAGTGATGGGATTAAAGGCTCGTCTCACCACCCTGGACTCAAAGTTAGAATCTAAATCCTCAATCAAAGTTTTAAGTGGTGAGACACCCTAAATACTTGGTCATGAAAACCAATATGGTACAGGCATTTTCTCAATTGAAGTGTTCTCTTTTCAAATGACTCTACTCTAGTTTGGGTCAAACTGACAAAAATCTAACTAGGACAATGGATTAATACCAATACCATGGGAATCAGCTCCTGAAAAGGACATACGAGTTCAGTTCCATTTTCTCTTTTCTCTCTTCCACACATATTATTTTGCCCTTCTATCTTCTACTTTCAGTAATGCTATAAGAAGGCTCCTACCAGATATGGCCCTTCATTCTTAGCCTTCTCAATCTACAGAACATCGAACCAAATACATTTTCTATAGCATAAACTATAAAACAGACATGGCAAACAGACAAAGACAAATGCTTTGGCAACATGTTGACAGAAAGAACCAACACTACTCAGGCAAGTCACGGAAGTCTACAGAAGCAAGCCGAGACCTGAGTATGATTAAACACAGATAGAAGGGAAGATGTACAAGAAGAAAAAGGAAACAAATGCACACAATACAGTGATTGTTAGTATAAACTGTCAACTTTACAGAACCTAGAATCATGTAGGAGACAAGCTTCTGGACACATCTGTGATGAACTTTTTAAAAAGATACATCCGACTATAGCTGACATTATCACATAATCTGAATCAAAAGGAGACTCTGAGATTCATTACTCTCTGCCTCCTGACTGTATACTGCAGCTATGACTTACCATCATGACATGTACCCTCAAGCTGAGTCAGAACAGTCCCTTCCTTCCGTATTTATTATTAGTATTTCATTATAGCAACTAGAAAAAACAGAAAATTGAGATGACTTGTATGATAAGCCTGATCATTTGTTTTTTTAGTGGCCTTGAAACCAGTATGTAGGAAGAATATGGAAAAGTTTGTAACTTTGGGCCAGGAAAGTCCTAGAACACTGTTAATTGGGATTAACAGGCCACTTTAGTAGAAATTTAGAAGAGCACAATGTTAAGATAAATTTCAACAATGAAGGCTCAAGTTTATGAGGGTTCAGAGGGAAATAAGAGCTCAGATAAGGAGGCTAGAGACACTGTACATAATATTCTGACAAAGAATCTAGCTGTATTCTGCCCAGGTATTTTGAAGTAGAGTTGGGTTAATTCAGAGCAATGGATTAATTTGTTTGGAAGAGAAAATTGTAAAACAGGATAGTAACCA
Organism: Hylomyscus alleni; assembly: GCA_019843855.1. Classification (NCBI taxonomy): domain Eukaryota; kingdom Metazoa; phylum Chordata; class Mammalia; order Rodentia; family Muridae; genus Hylomyscus; species Hylomyscus alleni. The sequence goes on along the minus strand of JADRCC010241086.1, from coordinate 2,147 downwards.
GATTGCAGCATGGCTATTTCTTACTGCTCTCATCCAGGTCTAAGTACTAGATACTTTAAGAAAGCAAAAAGTGAAACTGAAAGGTATGAAAACTGAAGTTTGTTGAGGAAAAGAGCAAATTTAACCTTACAGACAAAGCAGCAGCATGGTTGAAGAGAAACCTGGTACTTTGTCAACAGGAAAGGCTTCTTGAGAATAAGTCTCCATCTTCTGAAGTCTTCACCTTCTCAAAGGATAAATCAGTTGGAAGAAACAGACTAAACACAGAAGGCTGGCTGAAAGGATTTTCTGCTCTGGCATAGCCACTATCCAGGGAAGTATTTTCCTAGGGCAACCACACATACAGAAATTACTGCTACCATGGCCCAAGGGAGCCATTGTCACTGAGTTCAGTTAGCCATTAAGGCCAGGCAATGTATTTTTAGCAATTTTTTTTCCCTGAGACAGGGTTTCTTTGTAGCCCTTGAAGGCTTAAAATTTGCTATGTAGACCAGGCTGGCCTCCAGCTCACAGAGATGCAACTTACACTGCCTCCCAAAGATGAATTTCCTATAGAGAGGACCAATAGGGCCATTACATGAAGCAGTGAAAATGTAAACAAAGTTGAGATGGTGACTCTAAGATTTTGGAGTTGCCAGGACAACAGAGTATCCACTCTTGGGTATCTAAATTTGGCTGATTAGCCAAATTGGCAGCATTAAATATGTAGCTGGCCTAAGACAGAGGCTATGTCCTTGAGCTACACAGATGGGACTACTCAAATGCTTGGAGTCCACAGGACTCATTAAAGCCCCAGATACACATACACAGTTGTAGGTCTAAGTTTGCCTGCTGAGTTTTCAGTTTGATTTTACTTTTCCTTGTAGTGACTTAGTTCTTCTATTTTGGAGTGGGAATGTTTGCTCTGTGTGATTTTAGGTTGAAACTACTTGACACATTTTTTTTTTTAAATTGTATAGGGCTCAAGATTTAAGAGATTGCCTAAGGGGCTGAAAAGGTGGCTCTGCAGCAAAGCACACTTGCTGCTTTTACACAGAATCTGAGTTCAGTTCCCAGTACCCATAAGGTGGCTCAGTTCTAACTCCAGTAACTGGAGATCCAACTCCTCTATGGAAACTGCACACATGCAAGTGAAACGTTCATATGTAAAAATTAAACAAATTTAGCCGGGCAGTGGTGGCACACGCCTTTAATCCCAGTACTTGGGAGGCAGAGGCAGGCAGATTTCTGAGTTCGAGGCCAGCCTGGTCTATAGAGTGAGTTTCAGAACAGCCAGGGCTCTACAGAGAAACTCTGTCTCGAAACAAAACAAAAAATTAAACAAATTTAAATTTAATTGCCTAAAACGTAGATGAGACTTTGAAAATTTAAAGAGTCATTGGACACCAACCAAGGAGTACACATGGCAGGACTGATTGCTCCGGCAGCATGTGTATAGTAGAGGATGGCCAAGTCGGTCATCAATAGGAGGAGAGGCCCTTGGCCCTGTGAAGGTTCTGTGCCTCAGTGTAGGGGAATGCCAGGGCCAGTAAGCAGGAGAGGGTGGGGTGGTGAGTAGGGAGATGGGGGAAAGAACAGGGGTTTGTTCTTGTTTTTTGTTTGAAGGGGAAACTGGGAAAGGAAAAATCATATGACATGTAAATAAAAAAAATATCTAATAAAAAAATACAAAAAAAAATCTTAAAAAAGATTAAACAAAATTTTAAAAGTAATAAAAATAACAGGTAAAAAATAAAAATAAAAATAAAAGAGTCATTGGAGCTATCAAAAACTAGGGGGCCTTTGAGGTTGAGCTGAATGCACTTTACGTTATGAAATAGCCAAAAGCCTCTAAAAACAAAGGGTAGATTAAGAGTTAAAAATGATGTTTCAGCATCAAACTGAAGTGTGGACTCCTGATGGTTAATATTGACTGAAAGCTTTTCAAAATCTAGAAACACTTCAGAATGTCTACGAGGGATTTTGTTGATTAATTGGGCAGGAAGACTCACCAAAACAGTAGGTGGCACCATAACATGAAGTAGAGTCCCAGACTGAATAAAAAGAAGAATGCAAGCCAACTCAGCATCGATGTCTCCCTGCTTCCTGACTATGCCCAATGATGAAGTAATGATGTGCCCAATTGTTTTCCCTCATGACTCCCCCCC